>CABFOQ010030400.1:1701-56807 GCA_900660455.1 Gephyroberyx darwinii | reverse complement strand
ACCAGCACTCTACTCAGAATTAAAAGATGACTACCAGCTGTTCCCAGAATTAAAAATCATTTTGGGGTAGAGACTCATTCAGAGCTCCCTCACTTAGAAATTGGTTTTGTGCTCATGCCAGGGAGTCTTGCACTCATTTAGAATATGTCTGCCTCAAAATTCAAGTCTTGCTTAATGACTTAAGCGTTAGCATTTGCTGCCATTACTTTAGCCACTCTAATTGCCTTAAATCTCTGGCATGCAACATTTCAATTAGCCATTACTCCCAGACTGCCACTTCTCTGCTTTTTCCCCTTCTCTATTTACTTAAATCCAACGATACCACTCTGGAAATATATTAATGTCCTGGAACACCTGATGTGACTTGTAAGCTGAAGACTCTGCCCTGAGGCTCTGGGCCCGTCTTGGGATCTAAACAATAAAGGCCTGATGCTGGGGACCTGAAGACCTGGAGCTGCTGAAAGTCTCCAAGCCACTGGGACAGAAACACTCTTTTATTCCTATAGCCAACACCATAATATGAACCCCATCAACATATTAGGAGAAGAGACTACAGCAGACTCATATTCATATCTAGAATTGTATTATATTTGAATCAATTTATATTTAGAAAGGACTGACTGTAAAAGGAAAGTACAATTCAACCAGTTTGCAGTGTGCTTAGTTCAATCTACAGGGTGAGTTATTGTGCCCCGGTGATGACTAGCCTTGCTGTGTGTGTGTGTGTGTGTGTGCGCGCGCACGTGTGTGTACATGCATATGTGCATGCACATCCTCTACCCAAACTTTAGCTCCCAACCTCTAATGACTCTTAGTGTTAAGACTGATGGTTACTTCAATCTGCTTCTGGCCACAGGTTTGCTTTCTCTCTCTTTCAGTCACGCTCTCTGACAATTTTCTCTCACAAATACAAAACACACACACACACACACACACATACACACACACACACAGCACCAGGGTCTAATTAGATTCCAAAACATTTCTACTGCTCTGCTCTGTTAGTCACCAATGTCTTCTTCTGATGCAGTTGAAATGCCAGATCGATACAGTCTGATTACTGTCATTACGGGCATGTTAGGATGGCTCTAAGTACTGTTATTTCATCAAGCCCTTCCGAGAGGATGTCTTTTTCCAGGTCACCACATGCTAAATGCTACCAATGTACATATTGCACATACACACATACAAAACAATGGAAACCGCCCCACTCAGAGCAGAATATGTCACACATGTTAACATGTCACACCCCTTAATTGTCTCATTTACAAAGCTGTTTTTTTCCAACATGTGACTTTTAACTAGAGGTCTAAGATGTGAATCTCTCAAAGGTTCTCTGTTGCAGTCACATTTAAAAAACTCTCACATAAGGTTCCTTTTTTCATAACAACTGTTACTCCTTCTTAGGCTACCGTTAGACTCTAAATCCCTTATAAAAACAAAAGCAGGTGCAGCATCTTATCCTGCTAAGTGGCAATGATAGGTAGATGTTCATGGTAGTAACACATCCTGACTCGGTTTGGTGATTGTCCTCTTGGCAGGGGATGGATTAATCTAAGATATGGTGTCATATGAATTATATCAGGTAGGACAGAGAGCAGGAACCCAGCCCATGACCAATCGTCTGCACAGGCCTGGTGATTCAGCAATCAACCACATCTACTAGTGTTACATGGACCTAAAAGTCATGCACAAATGAAAGCAGGAAAATAATGCTCATTTATAATTCAGTCAGGGGTTTTGTTATAATGCATTTTCACCAAATTTCAAATTTCACACTCACCACAGACATTTATGAGATTTTTCCAATCAATATGTGGTAACCTCAAGGCTCAGGAAGTGGAATTGTGGAAGGAAGGTTTGGTAAAGCTGGGTGGGGAAAGAGAAGAAGCTTTCCTATTTCTCAAAAACTACTGTTGGTGTGCCCTTGAGCAAGGTGCCTAACCCCGAACAATTCTCAGTGGCAAACAGTAGAGGACTGTGCCTGTACTAAGCAGGTCTGAAGTCTGAATGTGAACAAAGTGCATGTTAAATATTCTGTGTCTCAATCAAAACAGGAACGATGGCCATCAGTATCTCATTTCAAGATAACTTAAACTGGTATGTTTTTAGGAACTATAACCTCTTTGGAGTCCAAATGTGTGGCAACTGTCCTCCTTTCCATCTCCCTCCACTGTCTTCCACTTCTCACTTGTCTCTTCTTGTCTTTTCCCCTCCTTCTTTCGCTTCCAGCTTTTGACTGTTCCCTCCTCATCTCTCCCCGTTCATTCCTTCTAGGTCACACTTCCCATCTTCCTTCCACTTTCTCTCCACTGTCACTCTCCCCTGTTCCTCTGTCTGTTAAGCTAGAGACACAGCATGGCAAATGGCATCCGGTACCTGTGGTGAGGAGGAAGGGTGCCACAGAGGGAGCCAGTGCCACCAGAGGTGAAGCCCCACCTGTTAGAGGCTTCTAACAGGGGGGCATTACTGTTATAATCAGCTAGAAATTCCACAGCACTGCAGGCAACTAATAAATACATATACACAGAGACATGCATAAGCACACACACGAGCACGCTACAGTGTGTGGGAACAAAAATGTTTGCATCAATAATGCATGATGGGTTTAGTGAAAAACTGACCGACATAAAAAAATGACACAGTTGCTATAAATTATTTTTTAACATCCTTGTAATCGTTGGTACCTCAGTCATTTTCACCTTAGTTCACGCCAAGAAAATATTTCCCCTTGTGTGTTTGCTGTCATTGATGAGTGTAAATAGTGATTTCCCACCCCCTAAAGTTTTGATAGTATTTTCTCCATGCTTATAGCCTTTGGTGATAATTAAAGCGGCACTAGACGAGATTTTTATTTAAAAATACACCCGTGTTATCAGTCTAAATCATAAAGTGAGGCTGCAATAATGAAGAGCTTCTCATCTCCACTAATTGAGACCCGACAGATTTACTCTATTTGTCCAAATGAAATTCTTTTACTAAACTCTCATAAATACAAAACTATCTCCTAAATAGCAGTTGTATATATTGACATAGTGACCAAAACAACCATCTGTATAACTTCGGTGGTAAGACATTTCCGCCCGGGGATTAATAAAGTACCTACCTACCTAAAACCAGTATTTAGGATGAAGCCTTAAGCCCAAGCTCATTAGTGGGAGAGAGAGCCAGTGGTCAGTAGTTCTACATCAATGTTATACTCACTCCCACTCCTTGCGTCGTGCCTGTGGTGTGCTCTGTATCTTATGAGCCTGGTGGGCTTTGACAATGTCCCTCTGCTCGATCAGGCCACCCCGACGTCTCTTGATCACATTGGGACTGACTGCCAAGTCTCCATCCACCCCCAACACTCCACCTTCAAAAGACGAGCCCACGTCCAGAGAGAGGCCAAGGCGGTTTTGGTGTACTGGGGGAGCATGGCCAGACATGTGTGGGAGGTAGAGGGTGTCGTAGCTGGTTGAGAGGCTGTGTGGCTCCAGGTGGGAGTGAGGCCCCTGAAACAGGCTCGACCCACCAGCCAGTCCTGCACGATGCTTCTGCCAGCTCTCACACTCCTCTGGGGGAGGATGGAGGATGTAGTGCCTGGGGGTGCTGTTACCACAAACCGCCTCCATGCCCAGATCCAGACCATCCACTGGACACCCCAGTCTTTCTGGGCCTCTAGGCGGCCCCAAGGCATTGTGGTCCCCTGTCAGAGACTGAGAGCTGACCGAACAGGAGCCCAGTTCCAACATGGTGGCACGGCTGCCGGGGATCTCAGCATAGTGCTGTGGGGAGTGAAAGAGGAAGTAGAGAGGAAGTGGAACAGGGGGAAGGAAGAGTGAGAGAGACACAAGATTAAAGTACAAACTATGTAATTACTGATGTAATGAATATCCTATATCATGCAGCTTCATAAAAACTTCATTGTTTCCCTGAAACAACAGGAGTGATACAGCCTTGCTGTGGATATATCATTCCTACATAGAGGTGCAGATTCTCAGTCAGTCTGTTCTTGGGTGGTGCTTTATAACTACATTAGTCAAAAACGTGAAGGGATCCAACTTCTGTTTGAATATTCATTTGTTCAGTTAAGCTTCAGAGGCAATTTGCCAATGGCTCTCACTGTCCTCAGTAAGTTTTATTACAGTTAGTAACAAGTCCTCTGAGCAGCAGAACCAATTACATGAGCTGTAATGCAGTCCTCACAACAAATAATATTAATATTGTCAGTGTTGTGCTTGATGGTGTAATTAGAAAGAGGGAAAATAGAGATGGAGCCTCATTCCATCAACTCAGCATTCCTCTCCCCCCGCCCGGAGCTCAATAAAGTATCTATCAATCTATCTATCTATCTATCTATCTATCTATCTATCTATCTATCTATCTATCTATCTATCTATCTATCTATCTATACCTATCTATCTATCTATCTATCTATCTATCTATCTATCTATCTATCTATCTATCTATCTATCTATCTATCTATATGAAGAGGTACAGTGAAGGTGAGATGCCGATAGGTTGCAGGCTAAACAATTCCCTTATATATCAGCCTACAATCCATCAGGTAGACTGCTCAAGCACCCAGCAAGCCATTCATTAGACTGCTACCAATAAGTAGACACACTGTTCTCAATGAGGCACTAATGATCAGAGGACCTCTTGAGTTGATGATGGTATCAAAGGTTTGTGAAGCCCTTGACCTCTCTGATTTCAAAAGAACTTCACTGATGCCTCAAAATATTAAAAAAATTGCACAAAACTGAGCTAATATACTAAGATATGCTTGATTTGGCGATATCTTCTATGTGCCAAAGAGGACAAGGTTCAGAGCTAGGGAATACTCCAATAGTTACATAGGACGATGAATCAGAGGGGACAAACGAGTTATGTTGTACCACACTTACTGAAAACCATTTATTTTAAACAGCATTTTCAAAAAGAGTGAATCCATTCTGATCTCTTTCTGTACTATTTCTTGTTAGTAATAAAAACAAGCTAAAGATGCCTGGAACATTATTGTTCCTAACCATTAGCCCCAAGGAGATGATAAAAATAAAATATAATTTCTCATAACCACAAATGCCATCAACTGCCATCTGATTTATTAAATTCATGAAGCAGAAACTGATACTAACCTAAATTATTACGATGAAACAAATAAAATAATGTGACAAAAACCCATTGCATTAATCTGTTGCTGTGCGGTGTAATTCATCACATATACGTTGGCGATGCAGGGACGATTGGTGAAGCTCATTAGAGCTGATGGAAGTGGGCCAATATGTGACAGTGCTAGTATAGTTGTATAGTTGCCCTATTATTTTCCATGGCCTAGATTACACAGCCCCTCCAAGAACATGGCTTCACAGAGACGTAAATTATCTAAACAAATAGGAAGGAAAGAGGCTAGTCCTCCTATAAAACAGTCTGAATATCTTCAGTGAGCACAATTCAAAATAAAACACCTCTGTTACTTTCTCACAAATATATTGAATCTCTTTTTCATTTGCAGATGTCTGACTTCACATCACATCATCACAGCAATTTATTTATCAAGTAAAATATTATCAAGCAAAATATACAAAAATCTGCACTGAGCTTTTAAAATATACAAACTAAATTCCACTTAAAATTAGATTTGGAAACATTGGCATGTCAATTTTGAGTAAATTGTAGCACAGTGTTTTAGCAGCTTTCAACCTTTTATGCACTGAAATATTGATAAATGAAAGCCATTATGTTTATTACATTTCAGAAAAGCCACCATTGTTAATAGATGGCACAACTGATGTTTCAAGCTTCAAATCTTTGAAAAACAATCTCATATTGCTTTTCCCATCTTTTCATCAAGCTAACCAATTATTATAAGCAAATATCAAATTGAGAGCACAGAGGCAATCAAACAGTCGTGGTTAGAAGGACCTTCCCATAACTGGATGCTATTTTTGATTCTATTATAGATATTGCTATTATAGATTCCCTTATCAGTTCCTATTAGATAATTGATCATCCAACATTAATGGAGTCCCCTAATGTCAAAACACATCATTGTTCGCCATCAATTGCACACTGAAAGTCGGGAACAAAAACCCAGTTGAGCAACAGCTTCTTGGCATCAATAAGGGGAATCGATAGCAGAGGAGATTATTGCTTCCAATAATTGGACAATTTATAAGCAGGACTATACTGGAACCAGTTCAGATACCCAGCCCCAGCCTTCCCAACCATCTGAATCACATGCAACTTGCAAGAGAACGACCATAGGAGTATGACATCTTACACTCTTACACAATAATACCTTACTAGTAAAATTAAATTACTGCTATTAGGGATCCATGGGATGACCTGCCCAAGGAGATCGGGCTATCAAAATCTAGTAATCTAGTGATCGCAATGCTCACTAGGTTGATTATTAATGAATGTGAGCTGAGCTTCCTATAGAGAAAGAAAACTGCCAAGTCCTGCCCTCTTCCTTCTCTCCCCAACTCTCCAATTAGATGGACAGAGTTGGAGTCGTGCACAAAATAAGACAGGAAGTGCCAGTCTGACCGGCGACAGGAGAAACTCCATTGATCCAACGCTTACTGAATCCATTTTCCAAATTAGCTTTTCAAACTGAATGGGAACACCAACACAGTTAGCTGACAGAAATATGGCTGCATGAATTTAGACAGCTGGATCTGGGTTTGCTACCTCCAGGAAAGCCCTAGCCACATTTACTGATGATTGGTCTACAACCTTTCCTTCCACACAGGTTAAAGATAGAGTGGATGAATAGGAAAGCACAACACAACAAAAACAAAATCAATTGACTCAGGATGGTGCCATGTTCATGATCAATAAAACTACAGGCTGGTGCGAGCATTTACACACAAACCTATTAGCCAGACCTGAAAGGTGATAGAAGTATATTTTATGGGACAAGCAACACAGCTAATAATTATGGTTAGTAAATGACTCGATGGACAATAAGCCTCTTCCAGAAGTTGCAAGCCACTAAAATTAGAAACAGACATTGCTGACTGGATATTGCCACTGTCATTACTCCAGTTAGTTCTCATCAGTTAACAATGTTTATATTTGTTTATATACAGTGCATTTAAAGGCACATGTATCATGTGGCACAACAAAGTAGCAAAGATTGTTTGTCTCCTGGGACAAGTAGGAAGGACAGGAGGTGATTTCTCTGGTTACAGAGACAAAAGCTGAATATCTGTGAAACAATCCCTAATTGCACTCCCTAATGCGATTGTTATCAGTGTGACCACACCCCTAGCACCGAACAACACACCCACACCAGAGAGCTATGGAAAAGGACTCCACACAGACCCAAACTTCAAGGCTGTATTGCACAATGTCTCCATACTCCACTGTGATCCACACTAAAACCATGCACTTATAGCTCTAGATTACTGTGGTGGATCAGTAAGTGCCAGGAAAAATGTCTGTGGCTAAATATGATTCCCCTCATCAGCCTTTAAGAGGCCGGTTGTTGATTAGCCATGGCCACTGGGCTCTCCGGCTGCCATCAGCTTTAACTGTTCACAAAACTGTAATGGTTGTTTTCTTACAGCTGTGTGCCGACTTCCCAGCCACTTACCGTCAGATAAAAGGACACAAAAAGAGTGAATCTTGACAAAATCTGGATCGATATTGCAGGGGACAAATTCTTTTTACGCTCCTTGTTCGAAAGCCAGGTGTCAAGGTTAGTAATGAGGAGTGAAGGAGCGGCTGAGGCAGGCAGGGAGCCTTCTCACACCTGCTGCCCACGACAGCCCACATAGCCACCTGATTATACACATCATATCTCACTACATCCTCCTCTCCTCAACCTGGATGTCAACCTAGTGGCCAAACATTTGTCAGGAAGCGTCACCTCAAACCACTCTAATGGACAGGCGCAAACGTCATGCAGCATCTGGGGCAAATTTTCAGCCTGACAGTAATGACCAGTTTCATTACTTTCTTTAGATATTTCTAAATGTGCTACTTCACGTTAAAAGCTAAGGGGAGGAACGTGTACGGCTGAACAATACCTGTCAAACTCTTTGGGAGCTATCCATTACAGTGCAATAGAAACAGAGGGGACAGAACAATGTCTTACGCAACAATTTGATTAATCTGCGTAATAGTTATGTTATATCTATTACATTTTTCTGTGGTCTCTTGTCTATTATTATACATTATCTTTCATGGGATATATACATATATACATAATATAGTACATGCAGGATAGCATAGGTATGTCTCCTCTCATTGAGAAATCTAATTTTCTCTTCCTTTCCTTTTGTCCCTAAAAACACTGTCATTGCATATTACAGTTCTGTATGACAGAGTGCAATGCCCAGTGCCAAAATCTATAATTTAAATTTACAACTTTCTATTACAGTATGCGTTTCATTTCAACGAGTCAACAGTAAGAGCCAATATGCCAATGAGCGTATGAGAGGTAAAATGTATATTCAGCTTTAACCAGCTGGGAGGAGCATCAACTTTCAGGGAAGGGAGAAAATATATAAGAGATTAGTGACATTTCTACACTCTACAACAAACCTGCAACAACTGACTAGAGCAACAGAGTAAGCTGTTAGAGTCTTGAAACAAACAAGGCCCCAGATCTGTAGGTAACAAGGAAATAGCATAATGTTAGCAACTATATTCTAGGGCTACAGAGACAACATGATGATGTTGATGATACTAGAACATAAAAAACCAAAACAGCAGCCTCCCACTGTTCCTTGCCAGAAGCCCCAGCCCAGTCTATCCCAACAACACCCACGGCCTGTAACACTGAATCTATATTATTACTTCCTCTTCCTCTTATCTATATGTGGAACCTGCATGTGTAAATTGGTAAATTGTTTTTTTTACAAAGTACATCTGCATGTCGAGAAATTTCTTCCATACACGTTAGACCTGTTCATGAGAATACAATACACATTTTGCACATCCTGTATATATGCTGTGCCATTCACTTTCCCCCCCCTTCATATTCCCATTTTTTCTCATTCCTTATATATTGCACATATTCTGATATTTTTGTAATTTCCATTATGTTCATATCACACATACTATATTTCATGTTTTTTCACATATTTTCATGTATTTTTTCCTTTGTTACAAGGAGCAGTTACAAGCCACACACTCATGCCATTCAGCTTTGGTGTTTTAGATGTCTGCTGTTCTACTAAACTTAGTTTGCTTTTAATTGAAGTTATCTCTCTTTGCTTTGTAGTTGATATGCTTGGCAAGGTCCTCTTATAATAAGTCTTGACAATGATAAAGGTGGCACAAAAAGAACAATGTTTAAAGACACAAACTCAATGGGAAGGCTGATGAGCAAAAACATTAATTGAAGGCATTTCTGTGTCTGTTTTGTCAGCAATTACTGAAAGAGTCAAAGTCAAGTTAGTCTGAGTTAGTGTTGGCAGGAAAGCCAACTAACTCTTCGCCCTTTTGCTTCATGCTCATCTCTTTCAATAATTTAAAATTGAGGAGTACAGCTGAATGTCTTTAACTGCATCCAGCCACCATGCAGATGATGAAAAGAAGCTCCTCACAGAGATCCTACTGCTGCGATGAACTTCCTGGGAAATCATTACACAACATCACTGTCAGATTGGTAATTATCGAGCTGCCAATCAGATCAACACTACTCGGTAGGTTGGCTGGAAGGTTAGGTAGTATCATAATAAAGTGATCTTTCCTACCGTGATGATCATTTTCAGAAATGGATTGATGCCTTGATGCCGATTGAGTGGGACTGTAGATATGTACAGGAGATGGACAAAATAACAGAAACATAAATGAATCTCAAGTACCTAATAAGGAGCAGGGCCACCGTCTGTCTTCAGAACAGCTTCAGGCCTTCTCGTAATCTTGTTATGCAAGTGTGTGTAGTGGGACATTGGACCATTTTTCAAGGTAAGCCTCCAGCTTTTTGAGGGAAGAGAGGGAAGAGGTGGAAATGTATTGTGCACTCTGTCTTCCAGAACATCCCATAAAGGTTCAATGACGTTTAGATGTTTGGTAAGTGGAAGGCACTTGACATCATCCTGGTGTTCATGAAACCACTCTTGAGTTTGGCAGTGTGTATAAGAGCATTGTCATCTTGGGATATGGCACAGCATACTAGAACGGCGTTTGCACCATAAGAAAGCACCGGTCCTGTAAAATGGCTTCATATACCTTGGTTGTTATACGATCGTGCAGAGCAATCATCAAACCTAATGATGCCCATGAGATGGCGGTCTACACCATTACAGATCGATCATATTTGACAGTTAGCAACAGACATTGTGAGCTGAAGGCATCCTTTGGTTTCACCAAACATAAACCTGTCTGGATGTAAGAAAAAGAGTCAAAAACAATTCATCAGACTTTATTACATTGGCTAAGGTTTTGCTCCTTATACCAGGTTATGCATCTTGGTGCGCTGGTCTTTTAATACAAGGAGTTCCTGAACGGCAGCCCTGCCAAACACATCACCTTTGTGAAGCTCACAGTACAGTGTACAGTTTTTGTTGAGACTATGTCAGAGAGGTGTTGGTTCTATGTTGTGGTAATATTATGAGGGAATTCTTTAGTTCATTTTTGAGTTTTGTCGTGTTTATCAATGATCCTGTTAAATGTCTTATATAAATGTGTTAGTGAGCTTTAACGTGTGTTGACTTTGTTGATGCAATTTGTCCGTGCTTGACATATTTTGTGGTGATTTTCCAGACTGCCACATTAAATAATTTTTGTGTCCAATGACCTGTAATTTGGGCAGACTATTTGGCCTCATATAAAAGTGGTGACTGTCAGACCCCTTTTAAAACTCACGCATACTACAAATTGGCAGTCACCTCAATAAAACATTTTTATGAATGCTTTATATTTCTATATATTGCTCACTTCAATACAATTTCAACCAAAAGCTAATGGCAACATATTCTCACACCATGGTCAAGATCTAGACTGCAGGCAGTAAATGCATTACGTCCATTAGATTCCTGACCCGTGTTCTACACCTATAATCTCATATGTCAGGACATATTCACATAAATGACAGCTCAGTGAAGATGTCAGCCGGGTTGAGTTAGCCATAGTAATGGAAAGGGAATGCAGGCTGGGTGTGTGTGTGTGTGTGTGTGTGTGTGTGTGTGTGTGTGTGTGTGTGTGTGAAAAGGTTGGCTAACAGCTTGAATACCTTCACTTTGCACTGCAAGACATACTTAATATATTTACCCATTACAAAAATGGGGAGCCACATGATTCTGTTTTACATACTGGTTTGCAAAAGCTGTGTCCAGATGTATTACAGGTCATATTGTTATTAAAATATAAACAAATGCAGTATGATTCTTTTGCAATATGTTGACAATATATTGATGTACAACCATTTTGTCACGTAAAATGGTTTGCACAATGCTGATCCAGGTGCAAGACCTCCAAGCACACATCAGAAAGTAAAGTAGACCCAGTGCTTCTGAACCTGCTCTAAAATGCAGATAATTGAAAGCTTTGCCCCATGGACAGGTACTGATATCAAACCAAGAAGCTGCTATCTTTAAACACATGGTTCATTGGTCACTTCAACATTTCTTGTTGCCTTAATGCCCTTCAATTAAATTAGTTGCCTCATTTCTGAGCAGCAGCCTTACCTGTGTATCAGCCTATGGGAAAGCAATATAAGTACACAGCAATACTCAATGTAAAACTACAAATGATTTTAGTACATTATGTTTGCACACTTAAAACTTACAGTATTACATCCTTGTCAGTACATTATGTATTAGGAAGAATTTCAGAACACTTGATAATGCCAAGGAGCTAGAACAACCTCATACAGTATTCAAAACATAAACACATTCATCACAGAATGTGTGAATGCATCAGCACAGGTTTTGTTTGTCTCTCTTAGATAGTAATGAAGCATTGAGATACTCAGACACTGTCTATCTTGACCTGTAAACAGATTCAGTTGTCTGAAAATTATACTCCTCGTTGTTGAGTGGAATATTGTTTATTTTCTCCTGATATGGATTGCTGAAATAAATGAGTTAATCAGCCTCTCCTGTTGGGTCATGATCAGGGTCACATAGTAATTGGGAAAAATTCTTAGCACTTGTTTTAACCTACTTGGAGAACCAAATGGTTGCGATGCTAAAACAAAGTACACAGCAGGGTGAATAAGTAGTTAGACAAAACGGCTAACTGGCAGATTACAAGTTAGATCCCAGCTACAGCCATGTGTCCTATCATAGTAGCCTTGAGCAAGACCCTAAATCCCTACCTGCTCAGTCACTGCACGTCACTCTGAATAACACCATCAGCTAATTTGTAAAAACAAAAGTGGTTAAATGACATTGAAAAAGCCATCTGTCTTCTCTTTGTTTGCAATAACTCTAAGGCGCCCATGATACGTCTACTATTTTGAGGTTGTAAAAGGTTTGATCACATTGATCACCTCTATAAATGTTGAATTAAAACAGACCTGGATTTTGAGTTATGGTGGGTTGTACAAGAAACATTGAAAAAAAATTTTTTTCCATAAGAATCTCTTCAAGAAGTTTGCTTAACTGGTTAAGTGGTACAAATGTTATATGGCCATTATAAATTCTAGTTAGGGACATTAATTTACACACCATGAAAACTAATTAGCACCTCGTCTGACAGAGAGTGGTGTTATTCAACCAAGACATTCAGAACACTTATAAAAAAGATTCACACAAGACAATCACAGGAAATTACAGCCAAAATAGATTTTAGGGGGCGGTCATTTTCTGGCAAGTGTTAATGTAATTAAATTAGTACCAAAGCACTCCAGAAAAGAATTGATTTCAGCAATGGTCCATTTGCCAATGTGGACAGAAACCACCTTGATCAATTCTGGAACAAAGCAGATTGGCTACCATTGAACACTGAATGGGTTTTCCACAGGATCTGTGCGCCGTTTAAAAGATAAGCATGACTGCAGGTTTGAGAGCAGGGACGTTCTAGTTCTAGCTCTAGGAGAGATGTGGAGATGTGGCAACATGGTGTCAGCCTCCAGCAGCTCATCAGCTACAATACCAACACTGATCATTCAAACTGCCTCTTCCTTTATTGTCAAACTCCCAAGACTTGAGAAAACGCTTTGGCTTTGGCTTCTGCTGATAGTCAGATTATATTACCTAAATTCATCACTACAGGCCTTCACATGGGTTTATTTCTCAAGATAACATAAAAAAACACTTTTAAGTGACATACAAATCTGATTAATCCCAAATCATAGAAATACAAAGGCAGAGGCGAGAAGCCAAGAAGACAGATGATACTAGCAAATCATGACATTTGCCTATCTGAAACCTCATCAACAACTTGTCAGACACATGCCTTCTTCCACTTTGCTGCAGAAAATGCAGTCTCGATTTTCTTGTCTTTAATGAATTTTTCCCTTTCTGTGGTAATGACTGCCTTTCCCAGCCACTGAGATCGAGCTGGAGAGATTTCTCTTCCTCCTGAGATTTTACCATTATCTAGCCAGGGCCCACTTGTTAATTAAGAGGATCTAATTCAAGTACGCCTTAATGCAGTCCTGATAATGACAGCTGGAGTCTAACTCTGTGTAACGAATACCAGGTCACCAAATGACCTGCTCTTACACATGTAATTGGCATCTGTGTTTATCCTTTTGCACTGCTATTCCTCCCAACATGAGGAATACAGATTCCTGCTCTTAGTCTTCTCACATTGCTGATTTGCTCAAGATGCAAACCCAGGGTGTGAAGTCATTTGTAAATCATGCTTTATGAAGAAGTACTAAGAAACATGGCAAGGTGAGTAGCACTGACCCATAACTCCCCAGACCAATCAACAGTCTAGATCAAACACATACCTGGCTTCCACAGTCTCCCTGGCATCACATACATCTTGACAGTCCGTAATGACAAAAACTTTAGTAAAGCAAAATACTGGTTAAAGTAATTTGGAGAAACAAATTATAAATGAGTTGCAATATCAAACAAAAAAACACTTTGATGATCTATGATCTAGGTTACATCTGCACTGTCAGAGTCGTCCAATGATCTGTTTTATTGATTAGGCTTGTTGACGTAGACTGAACGAAGACTCGTTATGGATATTTCCTTTCTGTTCCTGCGGTAACACACTAACATAACCACTGGCAAAAAGCTTTCGCTGTAGGCAATGGGAAAGTGACAACCAGAACCATTTGTGGCATCTTTTAAAGTCGTCGATAGTACAGATGACAAACACCTGAAAGACAGGAACAACCTGGGTCTCATATGGTTTCCCAAATAAACGGTGGAATAAAGTCTACGAAATACTAAGCAGTGAGGTTTTTTTTTGCTATGCCTCTGTTGTAAAACATATAATACATATTTTCTTACCTAAAAGCAGAGAGTTCATTTCCATTTTATGTTCACCTTTTTTCAAAAGTGGAAATGAGGCAGTAGACACGACCACGTCCACCGTAGTATTTCCATGCAGTACTGAGAGAGAAAGAGAGACAGACAGAGAGAAAGAGAGAGAGAGAGAGAGAGAGAGAGAGAGAAAGGCAGAGAGAGAGAGAAAGGCAGAGAGAGCAAGAGCACCATGTTGAGTTTCAGGTTATTAACTAGGGGGAATGGTAACCGATGCCAATTACCGCCAGCACATTAAAGAAATGAATCAGACGTTGTTTCTGCATGAGGTTTTATTTCAACGTATATTGAAATCGCATGTTATCGACATATGAAAAGTGATCTACATCATTACTGAGCTAAAGGGTGCTATCAGTGATGAACAGCAACGGCAACCTGCTTGTTGACATTGCTTCTGCATGACCAAATAAACAACCGGTAACCTGGAAACTTGAACCTCTGGCTTCATGGTTGAGTGTCCAGGCTGTAGTTTACTTATTTATATGACTCACCTGTGAGCACACATCTTATCATCAAACCCTTTCACACATTTTTGCGATGTACTCTCCGTTTGTTGCCATAGGGACCAAAAGAGCCTAACTCGACCTATAATAAACACAGTCCAATGAAAAGATACATTTACATTATATCCTGTAATGAAAATGACATATCTCAAATGAAAACGTGGACTTCGTGGGTTAGTATTGTGTTTTGAATGAATAAAAACACTCAAAACGATGCGACGCAACAGTTTTTACAGTTTACAGATTTAGAGAGCGAGAGAGTAAGAGAGATTGAGATTGTGAGGCAAACACACACGTACACAAGCACTCACACAACTATGTGATACACACAGACCCCACTGGATGGCAGTACACGCCCATAATATCAGACCCATCATGTGTGATGTTGAGTGCCTCTGATTTTCAGTTCTGACAGGAAAATGCAGATTTTCAAAACCAGTCGGTTTTTTGGATCAACAATATTGTACATCTCGAGAACCGTGTGAAGTGAAGGATCAGTGAAGGATCTTCAAGAAAAAAACAAGGACTGTAGTCCTGCAGGACGTAAGAGGTTCTGTCTGTGCGTGTAGTTGTTTTGCGTGTGCCTGGATTCGTGTAATAATGGTATTATTACTTTTTATATTTATTATGTTATGTATGTTATTATTTTTCTCACGGCATACCGATTTTCATATGGTTCACTTCATCTCCATGGATCACTTGGAACACTTCTTGTAAAAGAACAAAAAAATGAAATCAAAAACATCATGCATGCAACTGGTTCCTAACACAGGGTGTACAGCAGGGGTTGCTCTTTCTCAGCTTTAGTTTGACATAGTCAAACAATCGCGATACTTCCGCCTATTAGTTACCTACCCGTTTTGTCAATGGTGGGCAGTCAAATACATGGTTGGGAAACATTAACACAGTAAACCGGGAAAGGGCAACCTTAGAGGCGGGTAGCTCAACTTTTAACTCGGAGTCTTACAAATCAGCTTGGGTACTTAGTTGCCGGGAAGCCTGACGCTAAGAAAACAGAATGAGCGCAGGTTGCTAACAAAGTAGCCAGTCTGGTATAACTGCTGGTTAGCTAACATTACCATGCTAACGTTAGCTTAGCTACGTTAGCAAGTAAGCTCTAAACAAACAGACAGCGGAGCAAAGAAGTCCGAAGAAGTTGGGATTTCCTCATCATGAAGAAGTCACACTGAATATGGATTTTTAGACAGATCGGATCGTTGTGCTAAAGGTATTTATAAAGACAGTAACTGCTCATTTCAAGTTGTACTCAATTTATGACCTACCGTTCAGCTAACGTTAACGCTACTGAGCTAGCGGCTCTGACTATTCCCTGGACTGACTAATGGGAGGACGTTCCGAAAAAAGTTCATTTTGAAGTCAGCTAGGTGGAGTTCAAGACTGAAAACTCTTTGGTGGATATAGTTAGTTACAGATAAATCAACAGAATTATACAAAAATAGGCAGTCTTAAGCTTTTAAATGTTTTTAAGATACCGGCAACAATTAAGTTCATCTCTGAAAGTGACGTTTGACTGACGCTGTAGTTTCCAAGTGCACGGGCCTGCCTAATTGCTGGAAGGTGATTTTAAGTTGTAACGTTAGGTCTTGACAGAAGTCTATCTGTGACTACAGGGACTTAGCTGATAACCCCCCCTTGTTTCGTTCACTATTATTGTTTACTATTATTGTTTTATATTTACAATACTGCCCGCTGTTGCCACCGCTACTAGCTTGGCTTTGCTTGCTCGATACGTTGGTGGTTTGCTATCATTGGTATTAGTAACGTTACTTTAGATCCGACATAAACTTCACTATGAACAGAGAATGGTTTCATCTAACGCTAGCGTTCGCAGTTTGCATTTGAAGGCATATCCATATCCCAAAGTAGCTAACGTCAGTTTTTCTTTCTTGTCAGATGACTCCCTGTACCTCGTTACCTAATAGACTACAATCGACACAATTCATGCCGTTTTACGACAGCTGTCTCTCTCTGACAGCTGTAATTAAGGCTAATTTCAGTTCCATTGTCTGCATATTGTTGATGAGGGTTGTTGGGGTTATCAGTACAGGTCCATATGTTTATGAGAGCTGCTTTTAAAGTACTCATGTCTGTCTAGAAGCAGAAGTAGTTGCTCTTTTCTTGTCTGCTCTGTCAGCCTGACACGATCACCCCCAAGGCGGTGTCATGTGATTGTTATGAGTAAACTGGCATGACTAGAGGAATGCTTGGAGTGTGAAATATGAGATGTCTGAGTGATTTGTGTTCTCCTCCAAAAACACAGATAAATGACCTGTTGCCTTTTTTGTCAACTTGTCAAACTTGTCAAATCTTGACATGACTTACAGAAATGGCCATCACTGGGGAATTCGATCTCTCATTTTCCAAGACTGGTGTGTTTTGATTAACTTATTAGTAAACAATTTGAATAGAATTCACTTAACTCATCAGGAGAGTGGCAGAAACACAATATCAACAAACTGACCTGCTATTGTCTCAGAAGAGTTCTCTAATCAGAGATCTGTAATGTCTTTTTCATCTCTAATCATAAAAAAATCAGCTTCCTCTTAACTGATTCTGTGTTGTTGGCGTCATCAAAGTAACTGCTTAGGTCCGGAGTAGGTCTGCATTACTCTCTAACATTACAGTTGTCTTCGGTAAACATCATGCGCCTGACATGTGGCAGACTTCTATCCTGCTTTCCTTGCCTCATGGAAATCTTAGGAGGAATTTGCTGCCGTAGAAACTGTTTTAAATGGCATGGTAACATTTATCTACTGTCAACAGCCTGGAGAATAAGCTATAGGCTGTACCACATGTATTATTTATTTTTGGATTGGATTGTCTGTTCAGATCCTGGATGCAGAGTGCAGCTTGTCATATAGGCTGTGGTCGCAGTGGCTAGTTTCAGTGAGGGAGTCTGTTTAATGTCTCAAGGTGCTTGATGTTTTTTGTATGTGTAGTTCTATGATAGAACTTGTATCCCACATTTTGGTTTTCAGTTAATAAAGTTGGTTTTATCTATCTGAATGCTGAGATGTAGCTGTCTTTGTCTCAAGATCAACTCCCATGGGTTGGTCTTCCCAGAAGCATCTTACTGTAAAGATCTTTGTTCTATTATAAGACAAAGGATCAAGATTTTCTCAGAGCTGAAATGATTTTGGGAAACCTGGTCCAGTCACAGATGAATCCTGTTCATTTACTCCTGTCCACACATTAATGAAAGTGAAAGTTCAGGGCAAAGCTTCGTGTGTGTGACCAAGCAATTACCCATTAAAGTGATATTCAGTTTAGTAGAACCCAACCACTTTTGTAGCGCACATATGTCTATATGAGTTCCTGAACAGTCAATCACCAATATTGGCCATTTTGGGACTTTGCAGTCACCGCCACTCATGTTCATTTTGAAAACATAGTGTAAATGTCATACTTGCAATGCGTACACAAACGTAGACCCAAGCTATATTGTACTATTCTGTATTCAGGGAATTTCATCTGTTTGCATTTATTGTTATTGAGAGCTGGGAATAAAGCTTGAATGGCGATGATGACAGCAGATCTCTAAGCCAGCTAATGTTGGAGGTTGACCGCTCTTGAACTCCTATGGATGTTTATATGCTAAAAAGTGAAAATGCTCTATTAAACAGAAAAAAAAACAGTAAAATACATTGATTTAAAAATACTAAAACTACTGGTGCTAAAACACTACTAGCCTACTATGAGTATTTTCTTCTTTTTTAACTTTTTGTGCAGACCCCATTAAGCATGTCATGTCCACCATCCAATGTGTGTTTATCGTTTTGCTTATTGTCTGGCTGCAGGTGAGCGGGAGAGATGAGGAGCAGCAAGAGGACTGGGGTCTCTCTTCAAAGCTCTGCACAGCAGCCTACTGGCCCAGACAATGGCCGAGGTGCATAAGCATTCTATCAGTTTGATTGTATTCATGTTTATCTCCAGAACTGGTGGTCTGACCATCAAATTCTTGAACTTTATTCCAAATCTAAAATGCATAAATTATGTGTTAGTAGAGGTTCCCTATCTGCATTCTGATTTGTTTTTACTCTCCATCTTTCTCAGAGCTGACAGCCGCATGGAAAGGTTTGGCTCAGTCCAAAGCTGCTGTAAGTACACCTTTAACATTTTTTTGCTCACTGTGTTTGATTTTGAATTAGTTTACACTTTCTAATGAATAGTAAAGGAGTGCAATCTGAAATATCTGAGCTAACAGAGCCGACTCCCTTTACCATCATTCATATTATCTGACATTTGTGTTTTCTCCCTCTAGTTGCGGCACATAGAAAACCGCCTGGAGGCAGCTCCAGGGACAGGGGTTCTCCTGGACTCTGTCATGGACCCCAAGAAGAGTTCCTCCAGGAAGGTCAGCCGCAGAGGTATGTATACCAAAATTTAAAACAAATTAGTGAATACATTTGCATTATTATTATGTGACATTACATTATCAAGAGATTCCAAAATATTTAAAGGGACATCAACAACTTTTAAACTAAAGACAGATTTGAGATTTGCACCTCATAAAACCATTTGCTGAATTGTTCAGTATAAGTCCCTGTAAGTATAACACTGCTCTTCCCATCTCAGATGGACGACGAGTCGATGACATGGGAGGTTCGTCTAAGTGGAGGAGGCGCAGTCACCAAAGCCCAGAGAAGAGCAGCTCTCGCAGTCCACTGAGAAACACCACCCAGGAGAGCAATGTCCGTAGGAACAACAATGTGGAGTTCAGGGAGCCACTGGCCTCCTACAGGTACACACCAAGACCTCTCTGTAGAAATACTGCTAGGCTTGGAGAGGCACTTATGTTGTCATACCAAACAGTGTTTGTGTTGTTAAAATGAGAAGAGAATAAAAGATAAGGTTCATTTCCCTGCTGGAGATATTTTTCCTTGTATTATTGCGTCAATTGAATGACTCTCTACGTCAGAAGGTCTGTTTTAGACAAATAACTGTCTGTCCCCAGGCTCTTTAGTGTAAAAGGCCACCATTCAGAGACCATATGCTCTTGACATCCCCACTTGAAAAGCTTACATGCCTCAGGAACAAGAGGTTTAAGCGCTGCTCTATTAAAGGCTTAGTGCAAAGCCTTCAAGTTTTCTTTTCAATATTAGACTTGTTACTCAAAACGGTGGAATAAGAAAAAAAGAGGATACGATCGCTTTACTGTATTTAAATTTGAATTTACATTAATATTGTTAACCATACAGAGGACCAAGTCTTTGAAAAATGAAATGCCAAATGGATTTTTCATTAAAGTTTTTAATTTCAGCAAATGTGCATATTAGTAAATGAACATTCAAATGCAGATTTTAGTATAGCATTTAAATATTCTTTTTGATCCAAATAATTTAAGCATACGTAAAACATGAATTAACTATACACTAGTCATCAGATCAGCAGCTACATAAAAGTATCATTGCGTTGCAAATTCATGCAAGTAATGTCGAAGAAAGAAAACACCTAACAGCAGAGAACAAGCTTCTTTCCCAGTGCTGCATTCTAGTTAAATACTGAAACCAAAACCATTCCACCTAGTAATGTGCTCATGAAGGGACTTTTCCACAACTCTCCAGCACAAATGGATGAAACTAAAACTGATTACGCTTTAGATTTGAGAAACTCTGTGGGATTCATATTACTTTCTGCTCACTTTTTCTATGTTATCATACAGGGCGAGTCGCCAGTAATTTTAATCTGCAAGTGGGTCTGAGTGTCAATGAGGGTAGTGCAATACCATCGTAATTTTCCATAATTGTTCTATTGGGAGATTTGAGATAACTAAATGAAATAACTATTCCCTTTGACACTCATAAATGTGTTCTTGGTGTACTCTCTGTGAGTGGTAAATTAAGAGTACATCTTGATCCTCTTCCTGATCCTGTGTAATCTGTTTCTGTCCAGGGAGGCCACCCCTCCACCACTGCCCCCCTCACAGCTGGAGGCCTACAGCCTGCAGTCAGTGCCTGGTTTTTCTTACCCATCCTCCCCGCCTGCCTCTGATTCTCTCCTCAGTCAGCTGGTCTACCAGAGAGACACCAGGGACAAGCAGACAGACAGGGACCTGGACAGCACACACTCCTCGGCTCTGGAGAGCACCGAGGTCCGCTACCTCAATGACCAACTATCCCTGGACACTCTTAGGACTGTGCCCCTGTCACATCCCACAGGGGTAAGAGCCCCTGCCAGTGAGGGGGCTGGGGAGGACAGCACACCGAAAGCACAACTTATCCAGAGCATGGAGAGCCAAACGTCAAGCCCAACCCTAGCTCCGGGCCTAGGCTCTGTAGGCCGGGGGGAGAGCTCTGCTTCCACCAGCCCAGGCTCAGCTTCTCAGCGGCTGGAGAACCTGCGACGACGACAGCCTGACGATAAGTTAGAGAAGCTGAAAGAGCGTATTCGCAGACAGAGACAACATCTGGAGGAGGCTGCAGAGAGAGACAAGTTGCTAGGTTACCTGGAACAGCCCATACTGGGAGCTGTGGGGAGTAGCAGTGGTGGTACTACCACTATGCCCACAGCTAAAATACGCAAAGTGGCAGCTGCGCCACCTGCACCTATATACAAAGGTATCTTGACTGACACAGGCAACCCAAACTCTAACTTGTATGTTTGTTTGACATTTATGAATTCTATAGCATAGAATAAATGTAAAGTGATATTTTGGTGGTTTTGGATGATGGGTTTAAGCAATGCAGTACACAAAGCTACAGTTTATATTTTGAATCCTTTCTGCTCCTGGTTTCTCCCATCAGGTTTCAACAGTAGTGAGACAAAGATCCAGACCCCGGATGGGAAAGTTTGGAAAGAGGAGGAGTTTCACAACCTCAGTAGAGAGATCTACAGAGACCTGTCACGGCAACTTGCTGGTGAGCATAGAACAATCTTACGCACATACACAATAAACCTGTTTGGTAGCATTTATTGTTTGACTTGTAGTAGTCAATTGGATTGCAGTCATACTATGCTACAGCTCAATGCAATCAAGAAGACGTGAAGGTTGTAGTGGATCACTCTGGAAAACGCTGCAGTAGACTCTGTCCTCCTTTCTCATCATTGGATGTAAATGTAACTGGCACGTTAGATTCAGAGTCCTCGGTTTAAATATCCAGACTCATCTCTGTCTACTCCCAAATAATGGGGCACTGGCAGGAAATTGCAACCGCTCCACTAGTTCAAAGAACACTGAATGTAGTGTGACGTCTTAAGTATCTCACTGAAAATGAAATGATGCCCCTTAAATAAGCACATTGAAGTACCTACGTAATGAGAACATCAAAGAAAAAATAGAATGAGAATACATCAGTAGAGGTCTTGGTGGCCTAATATGAATCTGGGAAACATGCTGCCTTGTATGCTACGGGTGATGCATGTGGTTAGGGTTTCTCTGTAACAGAGTTTCCAGGCATGTTGCCACCACCATGGCAGAGCAGCCTTGGTTTCTTTCTTGTACTTACAGGACTCATCTTCCCAGAATGTTCTCTCTGTGATCTGCTTGGGTCCCTCTGTGTTCCTGGGCTTCCATCCAGACTACAAGACCCCATTCCTGCTTACTTACTCCCCCACCACCCTCACACACACTTGACCTAAATATTACAGTATAACCTTGATTATGCAAACCCCTCAGGGAGGTGGTCATTAGGAAGAGTGAAATGAATTGCATTACAGTTCTTGACCATGGCTTGTTAAAATGAACAGATATAGCAAATTTCTGTGTATTATATTGTGTTAATTATATTATTACAATGTATGGACGGAGTTAATCAATACTTGCCTTCAGTGTTTTGATATCTTAGATAAATTGGATAAAAAGAGTGTGATTTATCACAAAATGGGTTGTTTCTCCATGTTAGTTTGTCTGACTGACATAAAATGTGGCACATGTACTTATTAGGCTTAAACCTTTGTAACTAAATGACCATAAGTCCAATTAACAAAATAAAGATTACATGGGCAAACACACTTTGAAATCAGTATATGACAAATCTTTTAAAATGTCAGAATTCCAACACAGTAGAGTGGACTATTCCAAAACGTAACCTCCTCTCTTACCATTATGCTCTACCACACCCATAGTGTGCTTTGTTAACTAAATGCTTGAGAGTTCAAATCCCAGCCAGACAGATATAGTGTAGCTTCTACATCCATTTTGCAATGCCATGATTCAACATAATAAAGTATCATGGTTAGGCAACCACAGTCATTTTGATACAAAGATAATTGCACATGGTTGTATGGTTTTCAGTTGTGATTAAATTCAATTGCCTTAGTAGCAGGATGGCCAAGTGGTAACAATAACACTCCCAATGTTGGGAGGACCTGAGTTTGATTCCCATGAGTCCAGGTTCCCATCCTCTTCTCTCTCCTCTGAATGATCACAAACCTTTTAAAATACTGAAAACTCAACACACTTTGTACTAGCTTTTTTTTCTCTTTTCTCTAATTCAAGTAGACTGACAGTCTGGTGGCCTCGCAGTTAGAGCATCAGTTCACCATGCCACAGGTTTCAGGTTCACATCTTGGTCAGTACTGTACTGAAGCTAGTTGGTTAATATCATTTCTTTGTGTCCCCACGTCTGAGTCCTTTATAGGCACTTGAACCCTTTAATCACCGCTTGTGGCTATGTAATATTATAATATAATATTTTCTTTTATTTGTAATAAAATGTCCATTGTCACTGCCCATTTTGCCTGTTGGTAGACTCGCTGATTCAGAAGTCTTGCGGTTCAGATAAAAGTTCTGCTGTAAATTGTATTGAGTCAGCCAGCAGCACACACAAATTATGTGTGTGTGCTAGTCTTTAAATCTTATAGCAGATGTTTTTTATTGTGGAGTTTAGTTTAGTATGCCAAGTGTTACATTTGCAAATATGCCTCACACTCATCATTGGTTTAGAATGTCAAAGATCTTTGACACAGCTCACACATGTTTCATCCAATTGGTGTATTTTAATTTCATTTGTTTATACCGTGCAGGAATGTTCATTTGTCACCCATTGGTCTATGGTTTCCGTGCTGTGCTCTGTGGCTTATTTTCTCTATGTTTGGTTTGTGTGCAGAGAGCACCAGATCCAAGCACCAACAGCAGAGGGAACAGAGGCCAGTGGACAGGTCCAAAGAGAAGAGGCTTCCCAAACCAGTCAGGAAGGTCCACAAAGCTGCCCCTGCCTCTGACCCAGATGCAAAACCAGGTAGAATAACCACCTTTTATATAAAGGAGAGTGGGCAGCCCACTCTCCTTTTATCTTAAATTGTTCACAGTGGGGCCAGTGGGGCACACTCCAAAGCCAGGGTGCCTTAACTATTGAACCGTCTTTGGGCTCAGAAAGCCCTCATGACTTTGTTTACATACAACCTAATAATCCATTATCAATCTAATAATCCAAATAGGAGATTTTCCCACTGATTCCAATCTGAGTTGATGTCATATAAATGCCTGTAGTAACCAATTTTTTTAGGCATTTGCAAATTTCTCCTGCACATTAACAGTTAATCCAATACAGCAGCCTGGCTTTTTTCATTTGGGTTGAGTAGATAATCCATTTGAGCCTGCATATAAATGTAGTCAGAGTCTACAATCCAATATATACCCTGAGGCTGGCTCACTACTTACACTGGAGCACTGCACTGCATTATAATTATACGTTCTCAGTGATTGTGTATTTCCGTGCGGATATAAGAAAAGGGAGTGTTTCCATTTTTGCAGACAAGTTCAATAGAAAGCTTCTCTGAACACAGCCCAGTGTCTTATCCCTGGAGCAATGTCCAGTATGTGTGACACGCTGACTGTGACTAGCAGCTAGCATAGAGACACCCTCGTAGAAGAATGTAGAATGGTAAACACCCACTGCTTTAACCTGGCCATAGCAGAGCTCTGACAGCTGCCCTGTACAATAACAAAGATACCCCCAAAAGCATGCATGTAGGCAGACACACATAAATTGACACACACATCAACTTTGTTTTACTTACTTTGACAAATGGAAACACATTTTTCAAATAAATAACGATGTTTGTTTGGAATGATCAGCCTGATGAATAGTTCAGCCTCATTGCAAAACAGTTGAAAAGTGTCTTTGGACATCCTGAAAGGCCGTCTGTAAAGTATCTGTCCACAACATCCCAGAAGTGTGATATACGCTGTCCCTCCCATGTATAGTGTAATATGTAGGTGCCTGTTGTGATTCAGATGGCAATATTCCAATGCACCAACCAATGGCCAAGTGCATGTCTGTTTTTGTCTTAGGACAGCATAAAACACGGCCAACATTAGCTGACTGCAAAAAACAACAAGTTGCCAAATACTAATTCATTCTTGAAAGACTTTCCATTTTCTTGTGAATGTGTATTTTCTCACAAGCTCTGTTAAACTGTCAGGAAGCTTATTTATTTGCTTAAATTCAGCTGATGGAAGCGCTTCTAATTCACATTTAATTTTTTGTGACACTTCAAAAGTTAGCTTAAAATTTGCTCAACAGTTGTAGGAAAACATAGCCAAAGATGCATGCAGACATTTTATTTCTCTCCTGCTCTCTCGCTCTCATTCATTCTACGTCCAGTGTCTAAGTTTCTTTTGCACTCTCTTCATCACTCTCTTTAAAGCGTTCCTGCTATAGTCTTATCCTGTCTTCCAACGTTTGAGTTGTCTCTCCTCTCTGATCTCTGTTCCATGCAGGCACAGCACTATAAATAGCCCTCTGAAATCTGTGATCAAGTTCAGCCCCGTTGGCTTATCCACCCAGTACAAACAGCTGCTTGGTTAGTAGCTGTGCAGCTTCATTACCAGGCTGATCTGGTGTGCAGGGTTCACAAATGTCAAATTGGACTTCAGTCAAATTAATTTGAATGGCCAAATAAGATGAATTTGCATTTAATGATGTCTCAGTTTTTATAGCTGGCTATTGCACATCTCAAAGTGTCAGCATGTTTTTTTCTATTTCGTCTCAGCCAACCTCTGCTTGGAGTCATTTTTGCAAACTCAGTTTCACAAGGTCATGCATAAACCAGAGATGTTAAATTTGTATGAAACTAAAACATTTCAGTTCGCCCTGGAGCTTCATGGCAGAGAGGGACATGCATGATGTAATGTGGCTTTTCATTTTTAAGATTATTACAATTTTTGGGGCAGGCAAGATTAGCCGTTAATCTTGCCTTTCATATCTTTTTTCCTGTATTTATGCCGTGCTCGCGTGCATGTGTACGTGCGTGTGTGGAAGTTCCATGAAGCTAACATGAACCATATTGTCTTACAGGCCTGTAAAACACCACAAGAGCGTTTTGAAACTTGAGAGGTGTTAATTCAGCATCTGAGGTGCTAACTTTCTGTGTTTGTAGTGATCGGCCCTGCATCATGGCGGGAGGGCCAGAAGCTGGTGAAGATGGTGCTGGGTCCAGTTCCCAGGCTGCCCAGGGAGGACAGGCCCCAGCCAGCTGACAGACTGAGCAAGACAGGTGGGCCTGGAGATCTAAACACTTACTCCTCTTTACTCGCCACTACACCCCGTCCTATGCTACCACTTTAGCCCCTTTCTTCTTATTAACCATCTCCATTTCTTTCTTTCCCACAACACCTTTCTTGCCTTTACTTTGTACTCTCTTGCAACCTTCTCAGCCACCTTGTGTCCTTCTCCTCAGTCCTCATTTTATGTTCTCTATCTCACCTTGCTTAAGCCCTTCCACAAGTAAAATTAAATTTCATTACTGGGTATACTGTTGCTGTTACATGTAGTGGATTTATGCATGTAATTGGTAGATGCTATATTTGGTCTCCAGTGTATTACAGTAGTTTTGCATATCAGGGACCCACAGTATGACACCCAGCCAGACAACATAACCAGAAGAATATCAATAAATAAAAAGTATGGTTTCTATTGTGCACACAGACATAGTCACTGTCTCAAACTGGCTCACACACACACACACACAAAATCTACAGCTCTCTCTGTCCGTGCTAGTCTAGCCCATGCTGGCTGCCATTGACCGGAAGGAATAGAGATTGACTGGCTGTTTCCGGCTGGCTGCACAATTAAACATGGTCTGATTTCCTGAAGTTGCCCCCAGCACAGGAGGCATGTTCTCTGGGGAGTGGCAGGGTAGGGCAGGGAGATGGTTCATAATGATTATACTGCATCCATGTTCTGAAAAAGCACCATGCACTGTAAACATCAATGTCTGGATTAGATGCTGTAAAATTTAGTTGAGAATTTTTTGTTTGTCCCAGATTAGATCTTGCCCCTTTACAACTTTAACTTAGATGAACAGTAGCACTTTACAGATTTGTGTTGGCCTACTGCAAGTTAAAGTAGAAAGATTCAAATATGAATTTTAATAACAAAGTAAAATTTCCAATATTTCATCAGCTTAGCTTTAATTTAAATTCATATTTTTGCATCAGAGCTATGGGCATGTGACTAACCTTTCCACTTTTATTATGTTTCTCTCCATCTGCCTGCACTCCGTCAATGCTGGTGTGCATTTCTTTCCAATTTCAAGTTGACTACATCTTACATTTCTGTAAATGTCCTCTAGGTCCCTTTCACCATTCCAGCTCAGACCCACGTTCAGAATCAAGCCAGCGATCCCGCCCCAACAGTACAGAGAGGCCTCACAGTGGCTTCCAGGGGCGGTCCAATACCCACTCTACGACTGCAGCCATTCCCTCAGCTGCAGCTAAGGACAAAGCCCCAGTGGCTGCAAGTGCAGAGCTATTGTCAGCAGACATCCAGGGTATACTGGATGACCTGCAACTGGAGTGCAGAGAAACTGAGAAGGAAGAGAGGGCCCGGCAGAGGTCCCGGGGAGGGGACAGTGGTCGGAGAAGGAGAGGGGGATCAGGGTCACGAACAAGGGCCTCAGTCTCTGCTTGGGGGACCACAGGTAGCTCCTTAAGAGGCTCTCACAGTGCGAGCCCCGCCAAATGCCAGCCAGAGTCCACCACCACTGCGGAGACAGGGAAGAAGAAGCGCCACTATGATGCCGACACTGTTCGCCAGTACATCGCCCGGCAACAGGAAGAGAGGAAGAAGCAAAAGGCAGAGGAGAAGCGGGCACAGAGGGAGGAGGCAGAGATGAGGAACCAGAGACTGCAGGAACTCTACAGGAAGCAGAGAGGAGTAGCTAAAGCAGTGGCCCTTGCCACTGAGGCCCCTGTTGCTCCTGTACAGAAACGACTACAGGAGACCTACACCAAACTGCTCCTAGAGGAGGCCCAGCTGGGAGAGGAGGCCACACAGTCACAACCTGCTGCTGCTCCAACCTCTAGTCAACCGGTAAATATGAGACACTGCCACATTATTAGACATGGAACCTGTATCGGATACAAAGAGTTACAGTGTAAGATTGCACAAACTAAGTGTATGTGTAAGAAGAGCTAAGAATTGATAAGGTGTGTGTGTGTGTTCTGCAGCAGAGACCAATGTACCAGCCCTCAGGGGAGTCGGACAAGGAGAACAAAAGACTGGAACCACCCCGGAGCCCCTCAAGCAGTGATATGTCTCTGTCTGAACAGCCACCCCCTCCACTATCCAGGTTGAAGCACATATATATACATAGACACGAACCCCACTTACTTCACGCTCCAGAACAGCAAACATCCTATACTCAGTTTTATACTGCTACACATGCACACAGATAAACACAGACTCTCTGCGTACATGTTCTTTCATCTGCTGGAAATAATGTTTGGTAGATAATTACTAGTGAATCACCTGACTGTACCAAACATGAACTGTTTGTTTTCAGACACATGGTTTCTATGGACACCCCTTGAAAGTGCCTCACAAGCCTTATGGCGCTGAATTTTAGTACCAGATTAATTGAAGCTAGGGAACTTTTACAGTCCCTGTTCCTATTTTAGATGTAAGAGATAACACTTCACATAACTCTGACTGGAGTAAACATGTGGAGATGTAATGTTCTTATTTAGGAAATGGTTAAATCCTGTTCCTTGGTTTCTATGGAGTCTGTGTTTAGTTTGAGTCATCATTTCCACTCCAGTTATATGGTTCAGACCTACTCTCAGGATGGCAGCCATGGTTGAAACAGGATTCTTTTGGTGATGCTTTTATTGGTGTCTTGGTACTTTGTAAACCCATGAATTTTAAACTAGTGAGAATGTGATATGAGTCATTCGAATATGAATTGTGACCACATCTATAAAACACAGATTATGGAGATTATGGCAGGTCTTTTAGGTAATTTACTGTCTTGGTAGAGATCCGAGTTTAATTCATACGTTTAGATGTTGTCTCTTTTAAGAATATTTTAGTTTGTCTGTCTTTGACTGTGGTGATATTGCATTCACATTCATAGTTTGTGAAAGCAAAATCACCTCAGTAACTATGCTAAATCAAACAGTCACAGATCTTTTGTGTGATAACTCTCTGTTGCTCCCACTACTGTAGGAATGATCTGGCTATAGGAGTTCCCTCCTGGCTTCAGCCTGACCGTCTGAGTCCAGCTGTCGGACCTTCCACTGTCACCAAAAGCAGCACTCTGGCACCCCCTGGTGACCATCTCCTCTCTCAACTTCTAAGGCTGGACATTGTGATGCCTTCTGGAGGGCACAGACACACCCAGCAGCCAACCACAGCACCTTCCAACAGGTCGCGTTCCAAGATGTCCCGCATTGAGGCCCTAAAGGCCACAGCTGCGTCCCTCTCCAACCGTATAGAGAGTGAGGCTCGAAAACTGGCCGGAGAGGGGATCAACTACGGCTCAGCAACTACCATGGATGTGGAGGCCGTTTTGGCTCCTCAGCCCTCTCAGAGTAACCATGATGATGGGCGCTGGGCCAATGCTGTCAGCCCCCCTGTCAGGGAAACCAATGCAAGCACCACGACAGACACTGATGACCTGGCTTTGAGGATCCAGAGGATTTTGAGTAGCGCAGGTCAGAGTTCATACAATGGTGCAGCCTTGCCCGGTGTAGGCAGTCTGCACGCCTTCAGGGGGCAGAAAGAAAAGAATGGTACACAGACCAGCCTCACCAGGCCGCAAACTGCGTCTGCTGCTGCTACAGGCAATATCCTCAACAGTCACACACAAGATGAGAGGAGGCTATTCAGTGGTCTGGAGAAGGTAGAGAGGAAGGACGAAATGACACAGAGGAGAAGATATGGAGGGATAGAGGAGAAGGAGGAGAGGAAGATGGACAGAAAGATTACTGATCTCCATGACTCAAGTGAAGGTTCCATCAGTGAAGGTCCTCTCCTGAGCGAAGGGAGTCTTTCTGAGGACGACACAAGCCTTCCACACCCCTCCATCAATCACATACCGAGACTAGCAGATCGCCTGGGTGCTGTGGACTACTGTGCGGGCCAGAGAGGGGACTACCAGCACCTGTCCCAGTTCCAGAGGGAGGCAGAGAAGTTCTCTGCCTTCAGCTCCCCCTTCGCCCAGCAGGACAACAGCAAAGCAGCCTGGGAGGAGCTGAACAAAGGAAGCCCTCTGAGCGTCATTAACATTTTCACCAAGAACCTTCATGGCCATGTTAAAGGTTAGTTCATGCATGAGTACCTTACCGCTCAGAGAAAAATATCAAATCACATTTTCCTAGTTTTTTTGGGGGAGTTAATTTTGGCGCTGGGCCCATTCCAGAATCAGTTCCAGTTTGAGGATGGCTCTTATTTGGATATAGCTATCATGACTAATGGACAATTTCCGTGTAATTCCAATTTTAATTGTTAATTTTATGTTCCTTTTTGGGGGCATATTGAGCAGTGAGACCAGCTGATTTTGACTCAGTCACCTGTGAATTACAAACTTGATGTATTATATAAGTGAGTGAGCAAGTACCCAGTATCTGATTCTATACATAAAATAACATTGAAAACAAGTAGAGTGACATATTTATATGTAAAATGTGTATTTTTAAAATGTGTTATTTCTGCTAGTAAGAACTATTCTTGGCTGGTGTTTTTTTTTTTATTTACCAGCCCTTGGTAGGTAAGCCAAAAAGTATTTTTTTGACACTGCCAATAGAAACATAACTGCACTGCTACTAGAATACTTCTCATTATAATTTTGTAGTGTCCATATTGTCATACTACATGCTGACAGTCAATCCAGGGCACACGATCAGAGAAAGTTCTTAGTCTGTTTTGTCCTGTGTCTTGCCCTCCAGTGGCTGAGGATAAGGCAGAGAGGAACTCTCCCTCTGTCCGTTCTGGAGTTAGCCCTGGAGATGCAGTAGTCTATGAGGATGACTTTGTGTCATCTCACAGCAGTGGAGCCAGTGGCCAGTTGAAGAGAGTATATAATGGACGCAGGTAAGAGGAATGAAGTGGGCATGTTTTATAAACTGACCACTAGGTGGCATTCATGTTACACAACTGACAGGCAGATCAGAAGCCCCATTGCATAGAAGAGTTCAAAGTGAGTGGTATGAAACACACTTCATTAGAAAGGAATATGATTAGCACAAATAATATGTAACATGACTCAAAATGCCTTGTACATCTCTTCTAAATTTGATCCCACTGTTTATCCCACATTAGCTGGACATTAGGCAGTTTGGATGGGTTTTTGTCTCTGTTTGTGCCTGTATGTTGTGCTTCCGAACACAATGGATAGCTAATGCAGGTTCTATATTTGATTTGGAGAGATTTGATCAAATCACGTTCTCCTCTCTGTCAGCGTGAACAGTCACTTTGAGGAGCTGATGAGGAGGTCTCCTTATGAGAAAAGGATGGGGGACTTCAACTCCCACCATTCATCCCTCCACTCATCTATTCACTCCCCTCATCTTTCCTCTGGCTCCACATCTGGCTCCTCACCCCTCTCCAAGGGCTCCACGGGAAAGAAAGGTGAGAATCATCACTGCTCAACATTCTAGTCTAACTGTGCATTAGCAACTTTTCAAAAAAATCAGAAAACCACTGGATTAAAGCTTTGAGCAAAATGGAGCAGAGCTGCAAATATCTTATTCGTACCTTATGTCAAGTGTCTCTGTAAGGTCACATATTTTCATGGTGATAATTCCCTTTGTCACACTGGATAACAACTCCCCTCCCCTGCAGGTGCAGTATCGGACCGGAGTGATGCCACTCTGGTGGAGGAGCGGGGGAGCCCCAGCTCACCCCCCTCCGACACTCCATCTGCTGACTCTAGGAAGAGAGTCTCAGAGAAGAGCTCTGCCCACAGCCAGGCAAAGAGCATCCAGTCTGATGGCACACTAGGGGGAGCTTCAGGGCACTCACTCCGAAGGTAATGGACCCTCGGCAGACTACACTGAATGAAGAGGATTGTTAGTTTTGTCTAGTTGACTGCTGTAAAAGTACAAAACATGACTCCTGCAAGGTTCCATCCTGTTCTTTTTTTCCTCTTTTTCCTTTTTGAATCAAGAGCCCCTCAAGGATATCAAATTGAATAGTATGTACTTTAGAGAGGAGGGTAACTGGAGTTCACACAAGTTTGGATTACCCTCACCTCCAGTTGTCTCTGGTATTTCCTTCCTTCCTGGATTTCAGTAAACCTCAGAGCAGCACTGCTTTGTGGGTATGGTGCTATTGGGATACAAAATAATGAATATCGTGCTCTCCTTGAAATGATAAGGTATAGATTCACGAAGTGTGTTTTTAAGGGTTATGTCTCAATATAATAATGTTACTTTATTTCCTGGTGGTAATGTGATTCATCACCATAGTGTAGTGATGAATGGCACGTTTCATTTTCCAAGACCAGTGCACCTCATAATGTTGACTCTGTTAAAATGAATATCTAAATGAACTTGGAAGGCCACACCAGCCACACTGTTTCCTTTCTTAAGTATTTCCAAGCAAAGACAAAATGAAATCTCAAAATCTAGATGCCGTTAGGAATGAATGGGATCTTTTCAGCACTGGGGCATCCCAGTTGTTCCTATCCACTCAAAGACCTCCATTACCTTGGGACTTAATTACTCAAAGGTTAATTTATCGGGGCATGACCAAGTGCTAATTATTAAACGGTGCTTAGAGAGCCCAAGTTGAGGGTGCCAGGCAAAACAATCTTGTGGCTTGCTGTTCTGTTTAAGGCTTGAGGGCTTTAGCAGCCATGTAGAAGCCAGCAGTAAGGGGAGGTTGCAGCTCGCCCAAAGGCAGAACACTGACTCCTTTGTTTTTGGGGGCCTGCAAGGTGGTTGGTCAGGGCGCCAGCTTCACCGCAGCTTGGGCATGTCGCCAATGGAGAGAAGAGGAGAGCGAATTTTTTTGAACCCCAGTAGTGACATTCAAGCCCTCTAATGGCATGTTCCTGAAGCCCAGGTGGCAGATTCCTGCCATACCATGAAGCCTGTCTGTCTTCCAAGGTGATGGCAAAACATTTGAAGATCAGACAATAGCGTATGTTTGTCCTTCTGAGTGCCATATATAATGCAGGTTGTTGTAATTGTGTGATGACTCACTGCCCGTCACTGTGACAGAAACAACCATAAAAATGATTTCTGTAGGCACAGCACATTACTAAGGCCTTCTTAAAGTTTTTACTTTTGACTGATTACGTATGCTTGGGCACTTGGTTGCATGCTTACCTGTCTGTCTGTCAGTGTGACACATAACTGCTTTCAGCACTGAGGTCATGGTTATGTTATGGTCTGGTATGGTCTGAGACTGAAGGTCGCCCTTGGAGAAAAGAGGTGCCATTGTTTATTCTGCTGGCCCTGGCGAGGAGGCAGAATGTATATCCTGATCTCTGCAGACATCGTCCTTGGCCTCCGGTGTATCTCTGAGCAGCACAATATAACCATTCATACGCTTTGCTTCACACAGTAGGGTTACTTTGCTTCACTCAGTTCTCAGCTTTCCTGGGACAGGGCCCCACTTTTCTTTATTGTTAAATCAACCTGCTCCTCTCCTTAAGATAGCCACCCCACTAAGCAGAGCTTACAGCATGCACAGCACAGTGAACTGATTAAAAATAAACCTGTGTTTAATATTGGTTACATAGTGATTATCATAACATTTTTCACATATCACCTTAAGGACTGTAAAAACCTTATTCAAGTACTTAACAGGAAGTGTGTCATTGCTTCTAGTTCTAATAGACAAGGATATCCCTTTCCCTGTTCATCATGTATTGTAGTTATATGTATTTTATCTGCCCTGTTTTACATGTTCGGCTGTGATTGTTATCGGTGATGTTGCGGTCTTGGACAGGTCTCTCTTGTGAAGCTCATTAACATGAAAGCTGCAATGTATTCACTCCAGAACATGGATTTCAACTTAATTTCCCAATAGAGGCACAGTAGTGAGGACCTGCTTGCTTTTGCTAAAGGTATATAAGAAAATGCTACATGAGTAATGTAACTTATTCTCTCTTTTTTCTTTTTTACCTCAATAGTTTGGGGCTGGACAGTAAGAAGTCTCCAGTTGGCAGGCCTGGCCTGGCCTCTCTTTCTGGCTCTCCAGCCCCCGGGTCTGCTCCAGGAGCAGACTCTACCGGCATGTCCCTGAGAAGTGTTTCCCCGGTGGGGGCAGACAGCCTGAAGATAGGCCTGGGTCTGGGTTCAGGATCCTCAGTAACACAAACCCCAGCATGCAGTGGTAGAGCAGAGACCACGACCACAGGTAAATACAACTCCTTACACACGTATATATTCTTGGTTTGGATGATGGAAGTGCCAAGAATACCACACTCTACCAACACCCCTGTCTTCTCTCCCAGGTGAGCTACAGTATGCCCCTGGTGTCTTGCAGCAGCGTATGTCAGCAGAGCTCAACTACCTGGAGTCCATTGAGGAGTCAGTCCGACAGCTGGGGGATGTGGAGAGGCTGAGGGGCGTGTCCATGGCTCAGCAGGAGAGTGTGTCATTGGCTCAAATACTCAAGGTGCTTAGAGCAGTGGGGCTGGGTATAAGCAAAGACCTCGCAACGTGATAAGCATCAAGATACACTAGACAGCAGGATGGTGCAGTGAGCAGGGGGACTGTCCTTTAACCGGACATCCTGCTGTATCCTGCCTCTATCCCCGCAACCACTGAACCTGCTAAAGTATCCTTAACCAACACACTGAAACCCTATCATCCTCCTTGATCTCTGTGGAGGGAAGCAAGCAGAAAGAGTACTGTGTATTTTTTTTTTTATCTCCGCACAATCATCATGGTGCTGTGGTCTTAATGAGCCAAATCCAGGTTAGTTAGGGTGAGACACTTCACTCCTCTATGCCAGGGTGCTATCAAATCTGCTCACAAGGTGATAAAAAGTTTGTTCTATATTGAGCAGTATCTAATTAATTAAACAGATCTAAAAGCTGTATGATTGTGAAAATTGAACTTAAACTGTAAATACTCAAATTTTGCTGTGATTTCTTACACAATGCCCATAATTGGAGCTACGCTGATACCAATTTTTCAGAACCGATACGAGTAGTGAGTACATGTGGATCGGCCGATCTGAGTACCGATACAGAGTGCTTCTCAATTTACAGTAATTCATAGGCTGCTAACCATTGGCCTGTTATGAAACAATTACAGGAACAAATGCATCCATTGCGATTATTTATTTGTGTGATCAAATTATGCACTGACCTTTGTAAAGCAATCCTCAAATGGAAAAAGTAATAAAATAGAAAAGGGGCTACATACCATATTGCAGGCATGATCGTACCATGGGATTGTGCAGATTCTGTACTTATTATATATTTTGATATTATATACTTTACCCACGTGAATTATTCTTGCAAGTTTCTTTGAAATTAGTTTATTGTGGATTGAATTAAATTTTTGTTGCTGCATAACATTGACATTCTGAAAATTATTTTAGGAGCTTTGCTTTTTTTTAAAAAAAATTTTGCCTCCATAAATTTGAGTGACTTATTTCTTCGCTATAATGGCTCTGTCTATATTTATACACTGTGCTGACCTGCTCTCTGACCTTTGACCCTGCAGGCCCAGCAGCAGCGCCATGAGCATGACCTATACGAGCTGAAGATCAAGGCTGAGAGGGAAGCTCTGGAGACACAGCTACAGCTGGAGGAGAACAGGCAGAGAGTAGCCAGGGTATATAAACACACACAAACACATAGTCAGGGTACTATCATATATATTCACATGTTTGCACATGATACATCCAGCCTTGCATGTTTTGAATACTAAGGTATGTGTGCTTGTATGCTTCGGTGTGTCTGTATGCATGGCATTTATACATTGCTATGTCCAGGCCCATGTAGAGCTGCAGGAAACCATGGTGGTGACCCAACAAGAGACTTTGGGCGGCCTCCAGGAAGCCACTGCTAAGATGATGAGTCAACAGGCTGAGGCAGCACGCTGCACAGCCGACGCTGCCCGACACATCAAGGAGGTCAGCACTCACTGCTTCACTCTGCCTGGAAAACAGTCCCTGGCTTCATTTGTAGCAGGGGCTGATTCTTTTTTGGCTATTCATAAAGAGATGAAAACAGGAAGAAAATATTGTCTCCAATATATGACTTCATATATGACCCATTTTGTCTTCTCATCTGTCAGATGACAGAGTTGGCGCGGTCCCAGATAGCTGGGGCTTTGATTGTCCCTGCTGCTGCTCCCATCACCACCCTATTGGACCAGCAGAGAGAACAGCATGGCTCCTTTATAAAACAGCTACAGGCCAGAGCTGACACTGACAGGTAAACTAAAAGACCCAAAGGTTTTATATATATATATTTATATTTATGGGGGGCCAAACAGGAAATATTTATCAAACTTTGATATATATATACAGTGTTGCTGCACGCTGCAAAGCCTCATATATATATAATGAGCTTTTTATATATATTTTTATTTTTATATATATGTATATGTATGCTTACTTGGAGAAAAGCTATATGGGAGCCACACAATGGCCACAGAGAGGCATGTTGACATCAGTGGAAAGCATTGAAAGCCTGTATAACTGATGCCTAAAGTTAGAACAGATACCCTACATTTTTACTAAGTGTATTGCAATTCCCTTATGCTCTCTTACAGCTCTAGGAGTGAGATGTCAGGCAGAAGGACTAGGCCAGAGGAAACTCTCTCTCCCCTGAACAGTCTCAGTCACTCTGACTCCCTGCCCCCCAGGAGACCCAACCTCAGGTACAAATAGGCCTCTCGTGTAACACTGGTTTCACGGGCTTGGATTAAGTGCAGTCATTTTTCCACCAAAAGAGACACTGAATGTGCTTTTTTCCCTCTTTTCAGTGGCGGAGACAGCAGCAGCCACCTGAGCCTGTCACATGTCTCCTCAGACCAGAGGGAGAAGAGGAGAAAGGAAGGAGCAGAGGAGAGGAGTGCATCTGTGAGGAGAGACAGGGAGGCAGGCAGCAGCTCTATAGAGGAAGATGTTCCTACAGCAGCAAACGACTCCCTCCGCAGTGACAGCATCCCCTCCGTGGTGGATGAGAAAGGTACTGGATTGGCAGGCACAGCTCTGAGCAACACACATGCATGTGTATGTGTCCATGTGCATACACTAGTGTTTCCTCTATATCTGTTCAGTAGCAAGGGGGCACCACAACAGGAATATCACCACCTCTGCCAGAGAAAATGTAAATTCCAAAAAAGTATACATTTTTTAACCAATTTTAACCAAATTTCTGTTGTGTGTAATTATCATTGCACATTCAGCACTAACTAACAAAACAGGGGCAAGTTTATAACCAACAAATAAAATAAAATAAATAAATAATGCTATAGAAGGAAATTTGGCCATACACACGCACACTCACATACATTATACCTTCAAACATGAACAGTGGAGCTGGGTGAGACCTGCTTTAAATGTACACTGAGCACATCTAATTTCTGGCCCTGCAGCAGACAGTACATCAGTGGCAACAGAATACTCTCTGAAGTTTGATGAGTCTATGACCGAAGATGAGATAGAAGAACGTTCCTTTCGCTCTCTGCTGCCATCTGAGGCACACCGCCGTGGCACTTTGGAGAAGAAGCCCCGCCCATACGAGGAATCAGAGGAAGAGACAGCCAATCACAACGGGACATTGGTCTCAGGGGTGCACAACATCTCTAAGGTGAGAGGGCGTAATCATGCACACACACATATATGAACAAACACACCCTTAAGACAGGGTGTAAGGCTGAGTCAGTGTTTGCCAATGGGAGGAGTGTGCTAACCACTGGCCAGTGGCCTGTGTATGTATTCCTGGTAGAACAAGATTTTGGTGACTCACTGAGCATTTCTCCTCTCTTCCCCCATTTATCTTATCCTTACCGTATCCATAATTCCTTCTATATATCGCACATTATTTTTCCACTTTTCTTTCACTCTTCCTTATTTTGTCCCCTAACTCTCAAACCTCATCCCTTTCACGCTTGCTCCTCTCGTGTAGCCTCAGGATGTGAGCATGGCCTTCTTTAGTGGCCAGGACAGCTTCTCCCAGTTCACCATGGACATGGTGCGTCAGTACATGAAGGACGAGGAGGTGAGACTGCAGCATCAGAGCTCCCTGCTGCATCTCCGCCAGAAGGCCCTCAAGGAGAAGACCAAGACTGAGCTGGCCTGGCTGGAGCACCAGAAGAGGAGGCTGAGAGACAAGGGAGAGGATGACAAGATGCCACCTATCAGGAAGAAGCAGAGGGGCCTGCTGATGAAGCTACAACAGGAGCAGGTAGTTAGGGGTGGAACCTGTAATATAGTGACAGTTTAGGAGGTGGGTATACTGTGACCCCCAACATCCTTCATAAGGCATTAGAAATTTGACTGATGGGTGGGTATACTGAGTTATATATGGACGGCACGGTGGTGTATTGAACAGTGTATTGCATTCACCCGGAGCTGAAGTGTCCAAGACACTGAGTCCCTTCCAGGGGTGCTGATAGCTGACCCAGCACTTCGACCTCCCTGTGGAGGTGAGCAAAGGAAAAGAGAATTTCCCTGTTAGTATGACTGTCTCTTATCCCTTATTATTTTATAACAAATCCACCTCAGTCAAGAAAAGGAACATTTCAAAGTAGGAGGAAAGGGGGGAAATAACAATTTATAAGCCTTAAGACAAGTGAGACATAAATTGTTCAAAATGGGGTCCAACTCAGTATTATGAATTTTATTTTACACATTTGGTGTATGTCATAGAGGGATGATGTAATGTCTATGTCCCGTAACATAGATACATGGAAAAAATGACCTTATCGCTGCATGCCAATGATGGGGTCTCCCTCTGTGCCCATATCCCCAGGCTGAGATCAAGCGGCTTCAGGAGGCCAACAAAGCAGCGAGGAAGGAGAGGCAGCTGTTACTGAAGCAGCAGGAGGAGATTGAGAGGATGAGAAGCTCTACGCTCAGACTCAAGGAGCGTCTCAAGTGTGCTGGAAGCGAAGCACCACCTGTTAGTATTGCAATAGTCACATAATCAACTTCAAAACCTGTACAGAAGCAAAGATATGAGGCATTTTTAGAGACATTTTAGTCCAGTATTATTTGTACTAGAGTACAGTCTTAATACACATGTCTTGATACACATAATATTATAGATTATGCCAGATAATGGCTCTCATTATCAGTCTGTTTTTGTCCATTCATCCATCCTTCAGGAGGCTCCCATGTCGGAGACCCCAGTATCTGAAGCAGCCTCCCCCAACATGAGGCTTGCAGATGAGCATATCCGCAGCCCCTCTCCCACTCCCTCTGTCTCTGGTAGTGAAACCAGCAGTATCATGCAGAAGCTCAAGAAGATGCGCTCTCACATGGATGAGAAGTAAAGACCTCTTATACCTTTGTCTTGTTTTCAGACCGTTACTGTGTTCTTTCTGCTGTCTGCTTATTGACAATTTCCCCAGTGGAATCTCAAAAGTCTTGCTTCCTTAGCTAATGACATTTTCAAAATGTACTAGAGGAGATGGTCCAAGAGGGGGGGATGTTGGATTTTCTCCTCTATTGTGTTTTTAAGATGTGATACAAGAATGACAATTGAGATTCTTCATGTCTTTTTAACAGAGCTTACTGCTGCCCTGCCCGCTGGGATTTGCTTCTGTTATGTTTAAGGGAAGCGATTTCATGAACATATTCCTAGGTTCTTCCTTTCTGGCAGCACCATAGGAATAGATAACAAAATCTCAGATTAGATGTATCCTCACTTCTCTACAGTCCAGCCAGGTGTCGAGTATCATTTTCTCATTGATGATCCAAGTTTTGGTCCACTGGACTGCACCATACTGCATCTGTTCCTATTTAATTCACAATTAGTTAGCTCAGCTATCTGAACCAGCGACCTAATCTGACTGATTTAAGAGAAGGGTAGGCGGAGTACATCCCAATTTTAAGTGTTTAAGGGCTGTGGTGTGGATGTGAATATAAGCATGCTCCATGTTCTTCTTCTAGACTAGACAAGCATCCACACTAACTGACTGCTACCTCTGTCTAACTTCAGCTCTGTATACCCTATAAACTGTATTTTCTAAGAGGAACTGTACAAGGGGATACCTGTTGCGATCCTACATTGTTGTGGGGCAGCAATGACATCAGACAGTATTATACTGTCTGAAATAATAGTAACGATGTAATCATACTAATGCAATTATAGAGTTATGATTTATTCCAGATAAGAACCAATATAGATTGAAAATATTGACCAGTTTTCAAGAAGTTGTGCATTTTATCATTTTATAACAACCACTTCCCCCAGTATTGTCCAGTACCTACATGTACTTGGAGGTCCTGTAGGTGTGGTACTTAGGAAGTCCAAGGTTCTGGTCTCAGCTAGTAGCTTGGTCAGGTGATTGTAGGGCCTCTCATGACAGGCTCACTCCCAATCCTGCTCACAGTTTTCATTCTCCTTATGATGTATTTGACTTTACCAACAAGTGGTTATTTGTTCTGGGATTTAGGATTAATGTCTTCAGTCACAGCACGGACCCTCTACCCAAACCTCAATCTTCTCTTGTAACACTGTAGTTATTGTTAAGTCTAGATTTGTTTGGATTTATACTCTAGCCTTGGTAGATACTCAATTCTGATTGGCTAGAAGGTGCCCATCGATTTCAATAGATTATGAATTTATCTGCATAGTCCCTAATTCACTACAACAAGGTTTAGACAGTAGAATTCTGAAAAGAAATCATCCAGACCTTTGCAAATAGAGTTTAGTCACTTAAATGGGTTAGAGTCTAAGGTTAAACTTATTGGGCTAAAGTATTTCTGTAGTCATGCATTTATTTGCATGCTTGCTTGCTTGGCCCTTCAATGATCTGTCCTTGCTCTTAATCCCCCTTCTCTCTGTCATTCTTTATTTTCACTGTCCTTTTGCTGATCACAGGGAAGGTGACTGTATTCACCATATGCTTTCAGCTAGAGTTAATACACTAATGAAGTTGTAATCGGTTTTCATTTAACTAATACTATAATGAACATTATAATCTATCTATTATAATTATATCATGATCTAATCTAATCATTTTAATCACAACTAACCCTCCAATGACAGACAGACACAATAAGAGACTGTTCAAAAGCATGTCCCATCAGAAAGTCATTCTAGAGTAACAACCTTATTTTAACACCTTCTGTGCAATAAATCCACATTTTCTCATATCTTTATTCTCTCTCCCTTTCTGCTTGTCTTCTGTTCCATCTGTTCTTTGTTTGTTTTCAATGTTGTTTTTCTCTCTTCATTTTGTTTTATATTATTTTCCGTGTGTGTCCATGCCCACGTGTTTGTGTGTGTGACTCATGACTTTCTCTCTGTCTGTTGTGCGTGTTTGTGTCGTAGACACTGTTCTCCTGTCCACTACTTCTTCTCTGTGTTCACGGCCCACCACTGGGCCTCTCTCAGTGTCTGTCTCCCCAACCTCCACCCCAAATTCCAGCTCTTTATCTACAACCAGTTGGTCAGGTACTGTACAGTGCTCTCTACCTCTCCCCACCCTCCACCCCTCTTTTGCCCAGCCTCACCCCCCCACCCCATGGAGCATGCTTGTGTTCAGCCACTGCCACTGGGACCTTGGGGGGTGGGAGGGTGGATGATGAGGGTGGTTGGATGTGTAGGTTTGTTTGTTTTGGGTTTTTTGAGGTCTTGAGAAGTTATGTTTCTTTCCAGGATGGAATTGGGGAGTGGGTTTGAGTGAAAGCTTGAAAAACACCCAAGGAGTGCTCCCTTGTTGAAATAAGCTGACCTGATGATAACTTCATTTTAATATAGATTAAGTGCATTAATATTGACCATGTGTGGTTTCAATGTCACTATTGTTTGCATGAAAGTGCACTGGTTGTGAAAGCAATTCCAAAAACGGAAACAAAGTCTCCTTTGTATCATTTAAACAATGATCACATGCAAAAAATTGGTTTTGTATGCACTTTGTTTTGCAAATGTCAAAGGTCAGGTTCATTTTAAAAGGAGTTTTCCTTATTGGAGAGGAATCTCAGACTGGATGCTGGGATTTCACCAGTTCCTATGTGGTGTTTATTTGACTCTTTCTTCCCCTCTTTCTCCCTCGCCATTCAGAATGAATGAATGACTTTGGGTGCATCTCTCTTCAATTTCCTTCATATTGTGGCTGCTGGCTGGTAAGCTCCAGCCCAGTCATTGAGATAAAATGTTTAGAGATTACACCACACTATAACCTGTCCTCTTTAGTGGAGGACAGAACAGACAGTGTGGTCTATCTCTTTAATGAGCCCAGTAAATCTTAACTAGCCCTCCTTATTAGGTAACTGTTGCCTAAAATGGGATAATAAGTACAGATGGCCAATGGCTCTAATAGAATTTGGGAGAACACTTAAAGAGACCCCAGCCTGGCCCTTCAATATCTGTCCTGTCATCAGTATGCATTAGGTCAAGAGAAAGGCCTCTAAATTAGATCAAGGCTAAATAACACTACACTGTAATGGCACTCATGGCTGTGGAAGACCACATTACACAACAGCCACGACCATACCTGACTGCACTTTGATAGGCACTTGTAAAGATATGCATGTAGTAGTGCACCAAGTATGTAGTCAGAAGTAGCCTGCATTGTCAAAATATAGGCTTTATTGCTCTGGCTAGCCAATGGAGCATTAACATTTTTTCTCCTCATTTGTTCCTTTTGGTCAGGATAGTACTGTAAATGGTAGATCATGCTTCAGAGACACCCATAGAGGTGTTCAGTTCTTTTGAGAGCCTAGGTGGTTCTGGACTTAGCTGTTACTGTATGTTTGAGGTGTGTGACTGTGCCCAATCAAATCCAACCCTTGGGTTTCAACCTGATGCATGATTCTGACCTGGACATCTTAACTATTATTTCTTTTCTCTTTTGTGACATATCATCACCATTTGCTTTTTTAAGAATTTTTATGGGTACTTGGACACTTGTGGAATTGGGTTGATTATCCAAGTAAAAGACATAAGGAAAGCATGGTTTGGGTGTGTGTGTGTGTGTGTGTTGGACAGAGGTTTGAGGTTGGGTTTGCAGTGAAAATGTGTCCAGGTGGTTTGGGTCTGCTTGCTTCTGCAAGGTCAATCACACAATCACTTAACCATTCCTAATGCAGATTGTCTTTGTTCTTCTATTTCTCTTCTCCTCGCTGGCTGCTGTTGTCTTTCACTGTCTTTCACCTCCACTACCCCTCTTCCTGTCTCTTTCCACACCTGACCTCTCTTGACCTCTTTCCCCCCTATCATCTTTAAACCCACTTTTTCACCTCCCCCTGTTCCCCTTCCTCTCATTTTCCCACCTTTTTCTCTCCACTCTTCTTTCACTATCTACTTAACTCTTCATTCATCCATTACCCTCTTCTATCCACCATTCTTTCCCTTCATTCCTTCCTTCCTCCTTCCTAGGTTCCTGACTAAGCGGGAGCAGCAGCTGATGCAGAGGCGTCGCCATGCAGAGGAGCTGCTGGAGTGGAAACAGCGACTAGACCAGGAGGAGGCAGAGGTCCGTAGGATGGAGAAGGAGGCCCTGGCTGTCTGGGACCGGCAGACTGCTCGAGACAAGGACCGTGTCGCTTCAGAGAGTCGAGAAAAGTCGATCTCTGGCATCAGCCACAGTTCTAGTCACCACCGAAGCTCAGAGCACAGGACTGACAGCGAGAGAGGTGAAGCCTCAGGATCTTTTCCTTCCCAAATGAATGGCTGGCTAAGATAGAGTTGTCATGTTTTAAAGTCAGAGAAATTCAGAATGGGGTGTTAAAATGGAAGGTAGGGCAGTTGGTAGGCATGTATAAACATTCATCTAAGTAAAGAAATATGTCTTCATCATATTCTTTATCTGATTGTGTGTCCTCAGAGTGTGTGAGCGAGGGCGACTACTCCTCGGTGACACCTGAGTCCAGTATACACACAGAGAGGTCGGGGTCCCAGCCTCCAGAGAGTCCATCCTCACCACCACCTGCCTCAGTCCCTGAAACACCCTTGGCCTCTGTCCAGAGTAGCCCCGCCAACTACACCCAGGATTTCACCTCAGCTTCTCCATCACCTAGCAAACGAGTAAGCATAAATGTGATTTTCTTTCAGGATTTCAGTTTTTTGATTGTCAACATCCCTTAATTTATTTTGCAAGATTTCCGTTATCCTGCTTTATTCTTGCTTTTTGTGTTCCTGATCACCTCCTTGGTAATAGCGGAAGAGTCAAAATCGAGCTTTTATGTAGGATAATCTCTGGTCTAATGTGGAGAATGAGATTTCTGTTCTGAAATAGTCTCAGGCCAACCTCACCCCGAGGAATACTGTTTAGATGTTTTGGGGGAATTTAGAGCCTCCATGTCAATGAGCCATGAAAATAGACAACAAGACTCTGCAGATTGGAATGTCAGCAGTAGACAGCACTTGGCAAGTGTTTGTTGTTGTTGCACTGGAGTTCAATGCTTTGCTTTATATTGTGTGTGGGACAAGCAAAGGGGCAACTGTAGACATTTGTTTGTTTTACTGTACTTGTAAAATATAAATTTGAGCAAGCCCCTGTGTTCTGTCCATCTCAGTGTTTATCGCATCCTCAGCTAACCCTCCTTTCTCTCTCTCTTCCTTCTGTTTGGTCTCTCCAGTCTCCTCCAGCCAAAGGCAGCTTCAGCACTGCTGCCTCTCAGTCAGATGGCAGCAGCATCAACACCAAAGTGCAGCTCCACTCTACCTCCCGGACCGCCAGCCATACACAGACCCAGCCCTGCACGCAGCCCTCCGAAACCCCCATGGCCACACAGACTGGTAAGTCAAATTTCCTAACACGCACACACACTTAATATGTAACTTCTTAAATGGAGGGTAGATAATAGTTCTTCATGCCTCAGAGAAGATTGGGCGAGGAGGCGGTAAAGGAGAGAGTGGACATAATGCAGCTATATTGCTGGCACTGTGTAGTCAGGCATAATGTGATGCTGCCAGGAATGCATTATGTGAGCACTTCCCTGATACCTAACCTGCTTAGCTGTGTGATAGGAGGAGAGGACACTTTCTATTGCGCTCAGTAAAAGCAGAGGCAGTTGTATAGGCTCAGTATTGTAACTGTTAAAGGTGGTTCCATTAGTGCTGCTGTTATTCATTTTAAGGCCAATGTTTCAACCTTTGCATATAGCCCAATTGTGCATTACAACCTTATTTATCAGTTTTGAGTCTGTAATGCTAAGCTTTATAATACCCAGATTTGTTTGTTCATTGTGTACAAGCCAAAGCAACATGCTTAAAAATGGACTTTATACATTTCTTGTAAACAAAATATACACTAATCTTCAGAGAATTAGGTTTGAGTTTCACTGGGCACTAAATTGGATTAGTCTTTGCTATTCACAGAGTTCTGGCACAGAGTTAGCATTCTAACTGTGATTTACCATCTAAATTTGCTTTCAGAACCCATGTCAGACCAGAGCGACATAGAGAGCCGTATCAGGGCCCTGAAGGACGAACTCAGGAAACGCAAATCTATGGCCTACCAGTTGAAGAAAGAGCAGAAAAAGAGGCACAAGGAGCGCCTGAAGGCACAGGAAGCCAGCCTATTGAAGCAGCTGGAGGTAAATGTGTGTTTGTGTGTTGGGAGGTGCTGATAGATGGTTGTTTGGTCTTGGTTTGTTTTGGTGTTTTCAAACCACATGCACATCACTGAATCTGGGACGGTGTATTTGTAAACGTGGGTTTGTGTGTGTGTGTTTTTGTAATTTGTTTTTGCAATTACCCTTGTATAGGCACATTTAGGCATATCTAAAACTTTTTTTATTTCATTCTTCCAGTCCTATAATGACTTCATCCAAAAGACCAAGGCAGAACTGAACAAGGAGCCGGACACAGCATCTGCTGCTGAGCCCCAGATCAAAGCTCTCACCTCAGACTCAGAAAAGCCCAGGATCACAACAATTCCCCCACACAGGTACCATAAACAATTGCCAACATGACACTGCTTTCCTGTGGTGTACTATATATATGTATATATATACTGATGGATATATGACTGAGGGTGTTAAAATAAAAAATAAAAAATCCCACCTCCTCAGGACTGAAACCAGCAAAAGCTTCAAGATTGTCTCAGACTCCGAGAGGACCCACCCCGATTCTCCATTAGACCTCGGTGGGTGTTTGATTCATATTGATCACAACTGTTTTAAACTTTTTGTATATACAATATTTGTTTCAACATGTGTTCTGACTAGATGTTCTCCTATTGTGGTGTTCATAGATGACCTTACTCCACCTGGTCGTAGTAGATCCACTTCAGTGCCTGAAGAGTTGTCTGATGAGGACCCACCAACAGTCACCCCAACCCCTGTATTAGGCAGCCCAGTTCGTCCTACCTCTGGCCTCAGGGGTCTGCTGTCCCCAGAGGGTCTTTCCAGGCCTGCCTCCACAGAGGCCCAGTCATGGGTCACTGGGGCCGGGGATGAGAAGATTGTGTCTAATCATAGGTCGGACATTCAGAAGGAGCTGGAGGTGGCAGTAGGCTATAAGTCTGAGGATCAACATACTGAAGGTCTCCTCAAACTGGAAGAAAGACCCAGCTCCCAGCAGAAACTGTCTATATCTAAACACATCTCCTCCTCCAAAAATGAAGAACACAGATATTCTCCATCTGTTAGCCTGGAAGAAGATGAGCAAATTGGGGAATCAACTGAGGCAGAGGAGGTTGTCAAATCTACAATTTCCCGCACAAGCAAGACTCATTCGGCTGCTATAGAGCCCAAAATCTCAGTGCATCCAAATTACAGCTCAGATGCAGAGGCGTCTCCTCACTCAGCAAATGGTTACCACGATGACTTTGAGTCGTCAGTGGAGTCCTCACCCAGGGAGGATCACCACAGTTCCAAGCCTACCTCTCCAGCTGCACCTTCACCTACAGAGATCAAGGGTTCAAGGAGGGGCTCCCATAGCAGGTCCCCAGTCTACGACAGCCAAGAGGAGGAGGAGGTTGAGGAGGACATTGCTGAGGAGCTGAGTCAACACTCTGGAGTTAATGGTGATAGTCACCACTCTGGAAGACTGCTAGACCTCCATAGCCAGACCAGAGAGTCTAAAGATAACACAAAGGACAACATCAACTCCAACTACTCACCAACCATCTCGCCTTCTCAGACCCCACCACCTCCGGTTATGGATGAGATGTGTAGCTTTAACATTGGAGACCGGGTTCTGGTCAGCAATGTTCAGCCTGGCACCCTGAGGTTCAAAGGTCCAACCAGGTTTGCCAATGGGTTCTGGGCTGGTGTGGAGTTGGATAAGTCAGAAGGAAGCAACAATGGCACTTATGATGGAGTGGTGTACTTTGAGTGTGAGGAGCATCATGGTATTTTCGCTCCTCCAGACAAGATCACACGCCTGCCAGAGAAGTTTGAGATCTATGCGGACACCACAGAGGATGAGGACTCATTCTTTGACAACTTGTCGGATAAGAATGGGAATAAATGTGAAACTGATGAGAACAAATCCCAACAACAAGGAAATAATAAGAGTGAAAGAGAAGAAACATCTCATAAGGATTACGGCTCCAGAGACAAAGGGCTTACTGATGAGACTGATCATCTGGATCAAAACCAGAAGAGGCAGACCTCTCTGAAGGCAAAGTCCTACCTCCACTCACATAATCAGAGAGAATCTGAGTATTCAGTGCCTAATTGCAAGACAGGGGACATCGTCTTGGAGTTTGAGGATGCACCAACTACTCTCCTCATCTCAGACATGGACAAGATAGGCCTAGGGAAGCAGAGTTTAAAGGAGATTACTACCCTCATTGAGAAAGACACAGACTCCTACCACAAGTATGTCACTCCTGTTGATCTGTCCACGGATATCAGGGATGTGGAGATTACTCAGGGAGAAAACAAGGACAGAGAATCAATGGCCGCCTTCGCCGACAAGCTCCTCAACAACTTTATGAACGATGCTGTAGAGCAGTTCACTCAGATTAAAAAGGCCAAAGAGCAGAAGATAGCAGCTGCCAACCAGATGAATGGAGACATGTTTAGTGAAAATGTTGAGGAAGGGGAGTGGGTCTCTTCAGTGGAACAGAAGGATGGCCTGCCCTTCTTCATCGATGCAGAAAAGGAGGAGCTGTCCTCTCCAGAACTGTGCAACCGACCAGTGAGGCCATGTTTTTACTTCTCTAGTAAAGATTTAATGAAAATTACAAATTTCTTCAACATGTTAAAAAGAATGTTCATATATTTGGTAATACCAAATAAAAATGGATAGGAATGGCTTTGATAATATCACTCAGCAAAAACCTAAGGTGAGGTAAATGATTGGAATAGAATTTGTCAATAGATTAGCAAGTCTATTGACAAGTAGTTTTTGTCACTTTGACCTGGAAAGGTTTTCGAGATATGTTCATCCAAAGTCCAAATGACAGCTCCTTTTATGTTGACAGACTATTGAATTTGGTGCTCTTTCCTGTCATCCTGCTGTGTGTCAAAAGTCAGTAAGAGTAGATGTTGAGGCTTTATAGCGAATGGTGTAGTTAGATAGTAGTAATCTTATGGATGGTTGTAACTAAATTTTTAACAAAGCATGGAATTGATTGTTCTGTATTTTTGTCACAATAGGAGAGTCCAGTATTGGGGGCTAGCGGTCAAGAGGAGCTTGCCAAGCGTCTAGCAGAGCTGGAGCTGAGCCGCGAGCTGCTGGATGAGCTGGGTGATGAGCAGGACTGGTTTGATGAAGACTTTGGCCTCAGCTCCCGCAGGGAACAGCAGAGACTCAAACAGAGAGAGCAAGACGAGAAGGCGAAGCTGGGAGGAGGAGGGAGGTCTGGCGCATCACCAACAGCAGCCCTGGGTGGGCTGGTCACAGCGCCAGGTGGGGAACAGCAGGTCAAGACCCCACCCAGGCCTGACCTTCCTCTCCCCCTGCCCCCTAAACTACCTGAACAGCCTGCTATGGTGGTGCCCCACTCAGCCACAGATGTGGAGAAGCTGGTCCATTCTGCCACTCAGGAGATCTGGGAGAGCTGTAAACTGGGAAAGGAGGGCACACTGACCCTTGCAGGGCTACCCATCCCCAAGCCTTCACAGGAGTATCTGGGTAAAGAGGCCAATGGGCAGGACCAGGAGGCCCTCTGCATCCGCAGCTACAGACAGGTAAGGAAGACAACTCAGGAAACATCAGCAAATAAATATATATCTAAGGCCGCCTTACAGATAACCTAGAGGAAAGTTCATGTCATGTTTATATTAAGTACAAAGTCAGTTTTATTTAATATGAAATATTTGATAAACCCAAAAAGCCAAAATCAGAAGCATTTTATGTTGTCAACTTAGATCAATCCATATCCCATTTCTTTTTATCTGTCCCTAGGCTGTATATGACCTGACATGGGAGATTTTCTTGGAGATCTATGCTGAAGACCCCAACGCCCATCAGCCTCAGTGGGTCAAACCACGGCGAATCAACTCCTCTTACATCCACAGAGTCAAGACACCTGGAGACATAACCAAAGTCCAGGTACAGTAAATTGGCCAATCGTCAACAACAAGGAAGGAAACTACCTTTTTTCTACAGAGCGCAGTCTCTGATAAATCCCTAAATTATACAGCAACTCTCATTATTTTAAAAGCCAACTAACATTTTAGAATATAATAGGACCGCCAAACAATAGTTGGTTATCTGCCAAAGTGATTGGCAGTGTAGACCAAGTTACCCGCCACAATCACAATTTGGCTGCCGTTAATTCCCCACCCAGGTCATCAGTAAATTATATTGAGGGTCACAATTTAGATGTTATTAAAGGTATACAAATTCAGATGTGCTGCCATGCCTTTTACAGACATGTATGTGATGAAGTTGAATTGGGCTTACATTATTCTTTATGTTGTTGAACAGGAATTCATCACAGCAGAAGTACTGAAGCTATACGGTTTGAAGAAAGACCAGAACCAGAAGACAGACTGGCAGAAGATGCTCAAATTTGGCAGGAAGAAACGGGACAGAGTGGATCACATACTGGTAAGAAAAAGACACAAGAGATGTCTTTTGACTTAACTTCAATGTTGACACACGTTTATAATATGAGCAGCTGGTGTCCTTTCCATGGACTCTTATTCCAATTAACACCTATCTCAAATAAAAACCTGAATTTACTACAGTTCGGTTAAATCTTTTTGTCAGTGCTTGTGTTTATTCAAGCATTGCTTGGTCTTTCACTAGTAGACCCTATATGTAAGTCACTGTGCTAAATGACCCGGTTTGTCTCTCAGGTTCAGGAGCTCCATGAGGAAGAGGCTCAGTGGGTTAACTACGACGAGGATGAGCTGTTCGTCAAGATGCAGCTGGCAGACAGCATCTTTGATGCATTGCTGAAGGACACTGCAAACGTTCTGACACAAATCTATGACAAAAGGGCAAAAAGAGTCACCCTCTCCTAAGAGCTTTTCAGCTTGGATTTTAACCTACAACCACTAGCTCGATCCCAGTCTTTCCTCATCCCAGTGACCTCCTGACAACCTACCGCCGCTTGGTCTTCCAGTAGTTGATGTGCCAACAGCAACCTTCAGATGCCTTCAGTCCCAACCATTACCTCTCAGCTAAACAGCTCCTAATTAAATATTTTCTGCGATGTGATCACTGTTGAATTTGCTGAATCCGCTTCAGCTCATAGGTGTATAGTGACTACGTCATCTGTCTGAAACACAAAACACCTCTTGATCGACCCAGCCTACTTAAACCTTAATATCGTCTTGTTTCAAGTCTCACCTACTGAACTGGTACCTTCATAATTGCCAGTTGGAGAATGAGTAGACTTTTTGATAGAATGGACTGTGCCACTTGTTAGCATTTAAAGTCCATCAATGCTGCTAAGTCAATTGTTCCATAGTAGACTGTTGTAATATCCACTTGGAACTAAAGTAGGTTGTTATATTTTGTATTGTGTCTTTAAGAAACTATATATGGATTCAAAAATGGCAATGGAAAAGCAGATAACTATGTGGGAGCATTATTGAGATCAGATATTACTGTGTAAAACATTTTGCCTCCTAAATTGTAATATTTATTGTTTAGAAAATGTTTAATTAGAGGAGAAATTAACATTTGAAATTGTAAGTTATCTTGTTAAAATATAGAAAACAAAGATTATTTTAAAATTTTGTAAAGCAAAACTAATGAAATTACTAAAGCACAAACATAAATGTGAATGTGGACATAGCAATACATTGTATAGGAGGTTAAAATGAATGTTAATTGAAACCAGAAAGGAACACACAAAGAAACTATTTTTATTTTAATATTTAAATATTGCAGTATTAGTAATTAATTGAAACTGTTCTCTATGACTTCCTTTTTTGTGCCCACAACTGTCCATTTGGTCACCAACATAATGGCAGTAGGCTCTACCTATTAGTTTTAGAATCACATAATAGAAGAGTACTGACATGCTGGATTCGAGCCTTACTTACCGTGCATACACACCGCCAGAGACTAAAGAAACCAGACGCCTACGGTCCATTTATTTTCTACCACCAGAGAAATATTGGCCAAGGTTGCCCATGGTCGTCTAGTTTCTTCCATTTGTTGCTGTGGTAAAGGTTGCTGAACTTTTGGGCGTTGTTGCCCACAAACGGCCAATCACGTATTAGCGTTGCTATACGGTCCGCCTGTTGCTGTAACCCTTGCCGTTTACAGCTAGCAGTCAGCTAGTTTAAATCGGCCATCAGAATGTAGCATAGAGATGTGATTGCTAGCGTCTGAATACAGAGTTAGTCTTACACAACATTCAGTTTAAGTGCCTCTTTAAGTTTAGTAGCAGGTTTAAACCTGCACCACCTTATAATGACAAACTGCTGATGTCTCAACTTCCTTTGGACCTATTTCCCTTGAATGTCTTTTTCAACTGATTTATACTACCATTTTTTCACTGATGCTTTAAGGACAACTCTACCCTCTAACTAGTTTACAACTGCTTCCATCTCTGCCTTATTAATTGCCCTCTACCTAAGCATAGTTTAGTTGAGGTTTCTTTTTTTTCCCTCCCCTCTTTCCTTTTCCTCAACTCAGCCTGACTGACTCAGTCTTAGCATTGTTAATGGTTTTAGAACCACTGACTCACTCTCAATGTTAACTGCTTCATATCTATGTCGTCCCTGCCTCTGTGTGTGTAGGCAAAGTTGATTCATGTTATTGATGAATTGTATCAGGAACTAGCTTGTGCTCACTCCATTCCACACGTACACAATGGCTCAGGTCTGCAGAATGGGCAGATGAGTCATGTGTTGATATGGCTGAGCAGATGGAACAGTCAATGTCCAAGGCCTTGTTTTGGTCCTTGATATCCTCACTACTTTGATCCCAGAAGAATACTGTGATGTGTACAAATTTACTTTGGCATGTGTGACAATGTTTGTTAATCTGTACTGTCTGTTTTTAGCAAAAGTGACCTTAAAACGGTGGGAATGAAAGACTTAGTTGCATATTGAGTGCTTTTCCTCCCACCAGTATTTGTTTTAATAGCGGCTAAGGTGTATGTTTAAACTGTAAACTATATGATGTAAAAACTGGTCTCTAAATGTACCTTTTGATACCCATCTCTCCATGCTGTATGACTCAATGTCTGGTCCGTAGGCATAGGTAACTGTAATGGTGACATGAATAGTACCTGAGAAATATTTTCCACAATGCTTTATTGCAAACCCTTTAGGATTGTCTTCTTGACTTGATTGTGTGTGGGAGGAAGGTTTGTTCCCATTTGTAACTATGCAGTATTTGGTCATATACATTACCGACCAAACAGCTTAGCCCTTTCCTGTAGTTTGTGAATAAGATTAGATTAAGTAAATGTTAATGAAGCTTGAAGCTGTTTGATGTAGAGTGGAGTTGCTCCAATTCACTGGTCTGAGGTGAGTTTTCACAGATGCTTAGCTTCAGTAAAGAGAGAGACTAACTAAATGCAAGTCTATGCCATGGAGCAGCTTCACCTTGAACCTTGAAAGATTGTGTAGTTTGACCCCATAATTAACTAAAAAAAAATAGGCACAAATGATTTGATAATCAAATGAATCTTATTAGACTAGAAAAATACCTTTTCATCTTTTGAATTGTTGAGGAATATTTATAATTATGTGCTGTGAGTGCGCTAAGTGCACTTGAAGACTTGTACAATTCTTTTATGGGTGTAAATATATTACAACGGTATCCTGTCTGTCAAGTCTGACTCACTGTTCACTGTAACCTGAATGATTATTGTAAAATAAACACTGTTCACTTTGCAAATATGTACATAGTATATATTTGTTAACTAAACTGAACTTTGACATTGTAAATAAAGCTTTCATTTTGTCTGAATTTAACAGACTGTCCCTTGAAATGTGCTTTAATGTAGGCTATAGTATACCAAACAGAACAGTAAGTTTATATGCAGTATGGGAAACTTACAGTCTCCAATGATATGACCTGTAGCTCTATACTACTACTACTACTAATAATAATAGTAATCTTGATTATGTAGGTTACCAAACCTACATAATGAGATTTCTCAGTTGGCTCTCTATCCCAACTCAGAGTACTGAGTACTCATCATATTCTGTAAACAGCACAATTGTCATACCTTATTTATAATTCATAACTGATTGTCATAAATCCACTTGTCTATTAGGTTGACATAGTTAGGCTTGTTTGTCATAAATAGCTAAATGTCAGGCTAACGTGTTTGGGTGTGGTTATCAGAGTGTTAAATTGTTTCAAGATATTAAGTCAATACTTGTCCACCAACACCTAAGATGACGCCCTGCCAATATCTAGAATATTATCTGAGGTTTGGAGACTATAAATAGACACTAAGTGTGATCTTTTGTCTACATAGAGGCAGAGTGTTAGGATGTGTCCGCGTGTCATTTCGCACGTTCGTGTCTATCACCATAATAAGACATGTCAGGGCAGGTTAATACGGAAGACCATTATGGAGAAATGACGATGATGAATAATTTCTGAATGCAGCTTACTTCGCGCAGTGTTTCACCAGGAGCAGTGTGTTTTCGGGGGGCTAGAAGCCCGCTAGGGGGAGGGCTGTTGAAGCCTGCTCAAAGACAGAAAAAAAGTTGGTTTAACTTTTCCAAGAGGTTGAACCTTTAGTGCGTCCAGGCTGACAGTCTGCAGCGGCAAGGCGAAGATGGCGCGGCGCTGCAGCCGTGCCACGTCTCGGTTTATGGGGAATATACAAATACATCTGAGAAAGCTGTTGGCATCTGCTGTTTCGTTGTGTTTTTGTCTGCTTTTTCCGTCCACTGCGGAGGCCGGACTGTACAAAGCTTCAGACCAGATCTTGGTGTTAACCCCGGAAAATGTGGACTCCGTCTTGATCAACTCCACAGCCGCAACAGTAGTGGAGTTTTACGCCTCATGGTGCGGCCACTGTATAGCCTTTTCTCCTGTTTACAAAAGCCTTGCAAGAGATATTAAAGGTTTGTACGGACCCTGCAACGAGTTCTGCACCCTATAATTAAAGTTTACCATGATAATTAAATGAGTTTTAGTTCAGTGTGATGATACAGAATGTGGCTCTACTTGAATTCTTATTATTTTTAATTTTGCACAATTGTGTGCACGTTTTCATGGAAACATGATAGAGCATCTTACTAGGAGATACAAAACATTTTAGGAGTAATATCGTTTTCATACATGTAGATCTGCAAAAAAGCTGGCTGTAGTTTCTATCTGTTTATTGGGGCATGTGATCTGATTTATGTGCTTACATCCTGTTGGGTGCCATATCTCACCATGTCTAATACCATCATATCCTGTAATGGTTGGCTCCATCACTGTAGACAACAGAAATATTACACACCAATGTGAAGAAACATAATTAGGATGACAGTCCTGGGCAAAGTTTACTACTTTGGCAGAAGGCCTAACACAGTCATGGGGTATTTCAGTCCTG
>CABFOQ010030399.1:0-89300 GCA_900660455.1 Gephyroberyx darwinii | reverse complement strand
AACTCCTCTACTGTCTTCCTCCCCTGAGAGCTCGCTAACATCCCTCTCTTTCCTCTTCACATCAGATTGGTAGCCTTCCAATTCATCCACTACTCAATATAAGTGGTTCAAATAATGCTGGTTCAGATATTTCTGGGCGTAAAGTAGAAGCAAAGTGGTTTGACTTTTCCAGAAATGGAGACTAAATGCGCTTACCATTATGACGAGCTACCCTTTGAGTACATATGTTTCTCCACACGGTCAATCAAGACAGGAACAACAACAAGTGTTTATTCATATTTCGGTAATAAAAGGGCAATGCCTGTGATATGAGGAAACAAATACTTGGTAGGAGAACTATTATAGAGTTACATGGTCCAGACTGATGTATCTACTGGTGAATATATATGCATTCAGAGGTACAACAATCCACTATAGTCACATAAATAGGCAACAACATAGTAAGTCTAAATTTAGTAAGTCATAGTAAGTCACATTTCCCAGCAGAGTTGTTTATTAAAAATAAACCACTTAGATATTGATGAGCAGGATAAACACAACGGTTCCATGCATAAGCTTTACTAGGTAACAAGCTGCGTCGGTGCACCACAGCGGTCACTTAGCTAGACGTGCCCCCTCACTGGGTGAAGATTACTGCACAGGACAAGCTCAGTATATAGCTCAGTATATTTCCATCAGACATGAAAGGTCAGGACAATTTCAAAGCCACGTTTCAGGAAAAGGACCCATTAGCTTCCCAGTTCATGTAACCCAGCACTGAGAACCCTTTGTGTCTTGTGCCCCTCCTTTCTGAGCAGATACTTCTTGCGAACTGTATTTAGGCTGTTCATGCCACCATCATCTGGGTCAGCTGTACTGTTGGTACAAATAAACACCTATTTTAATATTGCCTGGTTTTTATTTTTTACTGGAAATGCCGACATACATAATAGTTCAGAACATGTAATCATGATGCCAGCACTCTAATCTTTCTAGTACTGTAAATATTATAGTCCAGACGCTCAACCGTTTGAATCAGAATCAGAATCAGAATCAGTTTTATTGTCAAATATGTTTCCAAATACAATGATTTTTACTTGGTGTTTGGTGCATAACAATAAACATAGCAACAGAAGAATAAAAAACAAGAATAAAAGCAAGTACTGTAAAAGGCATAGGTCAAGAATACAATATAAAATAGAAAAATTCACTCTAAAATCTATGACAAGATATTATAAGAAATAAGAAAATAATAATAACAATAAGATAAAAAGAATATGTGCCATATATATGTGCAAGGGTATGTGCAAATTTGTGTGTGGCTGTAAAGTAGGACTTCAATCAAACCTCAAGAGTTAATTTCATAGCAATAAGACACATCCGCAATAAACCTGTCCACTGTCTACTGGACGGTGACATTTATCAAGCTAGTTTATGGTATTGGCTAATCAAATATTATTCTATTCTATTCTAAGTTGCATTGAACAAACATTCAGTTGAGGGGGAAGTCCCAACCCGAAGCTGTGTACCGGAATAGAGACAAGTAAGGTGGACACAAAACAGAAACTCAGTAAACTACACTATTTTACAGTAACAGTAAACCAAATAAACTAAACAGTAATAACAGCCACACATTCTATTACTATTTTAGAAATAGTCTGTTTTTTTTACTCTTCCTTTCGCCTTTGCTGTAGTGGGGAAACACTTTGCAGCAACAAACCTGGCAATGTTGTAAGTAACAAGACATTATTGAACAAACATGTTAAATTGATTTAGTTAACGCTATGTAGCAATACGTACTGGAACATTGTACTATTGCAGAGGGTGTTTTCTGAGAAGTGAGCGTTGTGATTTGAGACCTTTGTATCTAAGCACAGCATTTTGTCTCTTAAGGTAAGACTTTTACAATTGTAAAACAAACATTAAAATGAATTGTATTGCCCCTTTAATTGTCATTGAAATGGTACAAAGTAGGTACATGGATATAGCTAAAACTTTATTTTATTCATGATCCCCAAACGTCGCCAAATGAAACCTCATTGTCTCACTGTGCCAGTGTGTCTTCAACAGGCCTTTGCTCTGCTACCATCCTTTGCCATTATGACTGACTGACTATTCAGGGTTGTTGACAAACTCTGAGGTCTCTGCAGATTATTAGTCCAGTAAGGGACTCAACTCCTCTGTGGATAAACTGCGGCAAGAGAAAATAATTATTGGGTAGACTTGTGAAATTCTTCCCATGAACCCCTAAAAGTCTTATTTCAGCTTAACTCAGAGATGCCAGTAGAATCAATTGTTCTGTCATGGATTTTATAATGCTTTTGAATGCTTTTACAAAAGTTGTATCTGAAGAATAGCATGATTTATCATGATTTCATTGATGGGGAAAAGCTCTGGGAATTGGTTTGCAGTTCAGCTCTGGGGTCACAATGGAAGAAGTGTGTGCTTGAGACACAGAGCTAACACAGTTCTGGCAGAATGAAATACCACCCAATGCCAACCATTCTGTGTTATGGGTGGGAACAAGATTAATATGATAGCCTCGAGCAGAAATTTTCTGATAGCATGATCTGTGATAAAAGTGAAATTGTTCAAGCGCAAAGACGGGAGAAGGCTTAGTAAACATAAAGTCTGTGTGTTTAAGTGGGATATTAAAAAGACATTTTCCATTGCACCAGTCCTTTAGAAAGGTAGCATATGTGTATAATGCACAGATCCTGGAGGTTTGACATGTTCAGACATTGCTCGTCACCAGCCTCATAAACCAATATTATTTCTCACCACCATAACTGCAGGAAGGCCAGGCTGTGACAAAATGGAGCAATTCATCAAAGCCCAATACTATGGCGGCTTCTTTCCCTGGCTGACCTTTTCAGAAGTATGCAGTCTCTCTTGCAAGCTGCGTAGCACCTATATATGCACATTCATGTGCGCTAATGGCATCTCCAGTTGATTTATTGCTTAATGATAACGGGTCTCCGCTCCTGTGCTCCTGCTATTTCACACTTCAGTGAGTCAAGCAAGTGATCATTCATTATACATGTTTGGTGAAAGAGAGGAATGATAATAGCACCTCAATGACTACTGTTCATCCAAGCAACGGAGATTACATAGTTGTCATGCCAGGCATAGATGGTGGACAGGGGGAGGGCAGAAAGTGAATGAATGTCTTGATTTGACTTTCAGTCCTCTGTGTCTACCAGTGAATGTTGTTACTGTATCAATGAGTAGAGCAGAGCAGCAGGTTAGGGGTTTGGTTCTCAACCAGGCTACCCATGCTAAAAATGTAGGCATTCATGGAATTGTTAGGTGCTTTTGATAAGACCACCAAATACCTCACCATGCAATGGATGTGGCTGGAGATTTAATTATCTGCAATGAGGATCTGCATTGATGTGTAAATGACCTCTGCTACGAGAGTCGATCTGAGGCACTTTTGTGCTCCTGCTAAAGTAATTCATAACAAGAAATGCATGAGTTGGAAATAAACATGACAAAGTGAAAGTGAAAGTGTCTGAAAGTGGCCTGAAAGTGTCTGTGTGTAAGTTTGTGTTTGTGTACGTGCACATGTATGTGTGCTTGTGCTTGCTTGTACGTGTATGCACAGTGTGTAGTTCATGTGCAGTGTGAACTATAAGTGAGGTTTGTCAAGTTCCCATGTTCCTGGGCCACACAGTTATGACACCGAGAGGAAGTTGCGGTTTACTGGTCACTTGCTGAGGGTGTCTCGACAATCCTGTCCGTTTACATCAACTCCCAGGGTACTGAGAAGGAATGACTTCTACGAGTTTCCTTTACAACCTACGACCCTCCGTGACCTTTCCTGTTCTTGTCTTTTTGAACAATTCATTTGTGATTCTTTTCTTATCTTGTACACGTGGTTGTGAACATGTAGGACTGCACAGTGTGTGATCTTGATGGGAGATAAATCCATTATTTACCTTAAAATAATTTTCCTGTTATTCACCTTTAAAAGATATTTTAAACTGCATTGCTATGGTCGACAAGTCAGCAAGTCAACAAGAAGGGTCAAAATGAGTCAACAAGTTCAATACATATCTGTGCATCAAAGCAGACTATTACTGAGGTAATTGCCGGATACTGAGAGACCATTTAGAGCAAACATTTCCCTTCGTGGAGTCCAGAGCGGGAAACAATATTTTCTGCAAAAGACACTTTGCTTCCACACACTCACCCCTGACTCACTCCTTATTTGATGATGGTGTAAAGCGTTGGGAACATTTCTGTCACTGATTGCTGTTTTCATTCACTTCTTTTTTCAGAACAGGACCGGACATGGGAATGGGAAAATGTCCAAATTAACAGGCAGGAGTTCAAAACAAATGACCCCTTGAACACACACACACACACATACTTACATGCATTCATTTGTATACACACACACAAATAGCTGTTTCCCTCTTATTCAGTTGAAAAATATATGGTATGCTGTACGCTAGTTGGATGCTGTATCATCTTCTTTTAGTGTCAGAAAAAAATGTTCAATGAAACTTTTGGCTCCTTCTCCAGACTTGGATCACATTCATCTTCCATCTTTAGCAATGTAGCTCAGAAACATGGAGCTTACACTGCCCCTGCTTCTCCTCTCCTCTCCTCTCCTCTCCTCTCCTCTCCTCTCCTCTCCTGATCCTCTCCTCTCCATTCCAAGACCACACAACCACAGTAAACATAACAGACATATTTTCAGTGTGGTCAACCGAAGTAGTTATGGTGCGCCCGTGCAGCAATGTGTAAGAAAAGAGAGACTGAAATGAACTACTTTATATTATTTTTGGATTTCATTAGCTCTAATACATAACGTGATGCATCTATCTCTGCTTTGAAGTAGCTTCAAGACTTCTAAAATGGTCTTGGTGTTATTTCTTTAACCATAAGGCACATCAGAATTGGAATAATTATATGTTTACAAGAAATCCCACTGTACAAACTGTACATCAAAGGTCGATGGTCAGTACCCAGCCAGCCCGCTAACACTACCTCCAGACCATAATGACAGACTAAATGCCACAGGCGCAGGCAGTATTTTCATCTGATAAGAGAGATGAGAGAAGAAGAAGAAACAACATTTATGTTCTTTGTCATTGCATGAATGTATATTATGAAAAACAAACATGCACAAAATGATACAAAGTGTCTGGACTCAAAGCTGCATGGTAATTATGAGGTTTTCAAGAAATACATCCTGGGATTTTGTGTTTTCTTTACCACATAAATCCAGAGAACAGCGTGACATGCAACAAACAGCAAGCAAGATGTTTGACGTGCAGTTTCATATTTGTCTAAACTGCCTGCTCTCCTGCTGCTTTTTGAGGGTTTGAAATTGTGACACTCAGGAAGGCCTGTCACACAGTGAATCTTATGTAAGACGTATGACACTGCAAAGGGAAAAAGGTGACACTGTCTGAGGGCACGAACTTCAAATGAAGACAGACAAAATGGAAATTTGACGAACAAAAACACTTTTAAGAACATATGGCTTTCCTCAACTACAACTGCACTGGCAGTCAGCTCCCCCCATGCTGGGGGTTTCTGTTGAACTGGGTTTCTGTGTTTTACTGGGCCCAGGGCACTGCCACTCAGCCAGCAGATTCCTATGTGATGAAGTGAGGCGTTCTACTATGGCCCTGGACAACAGGGCACTCTATCTGCTGATGTGTCCATATCAGCTGAAGGGAGGACGTCAGAAGAGTAGCATTAATAACACATGATGTACAGTAACGTATTTATTATGAGTTCAAAATGAATGGTGACAGTCGGAGTGGAATAGTGTTGAATTTCAGAATAATAACGTGCTTGTTTCAATGTTGATGTTGCAGTAGTTTGATAATGTTATTGAATTGATTGTTTGCTGTACTGTACGCTGTATCACACAAAGGCTCTCTGAAGACTTGGCTGGCTGTTTCGCCTTGCTTTTTGCTTTTATTGTGTGTTATTTGGGTACAAATTAAAACGTCACACAAATAGCACACTTGTGGAGTTAGGAGCAAAAACTGAGAATCTAAAAGGAACTTTCTTCCTGCCACATTGTGCAGCTGTTCAGTGTGACCTGGTGAAGAGAGTAAAGTTTAAATTCAGGGTTATTGGGGCCAAATGACAATCTCCTCCAGCCATGCTTATGTCTAGAGTGGCTCCCACTTGTTTTTCACAAAATGAGTGGAAAACGTTGTCTGAAGCCAAGTGATACAGACGCCTTGTTTTTTAAGTCTAACAACTGTAAGGAGATACCTCTGTTTCAAAGGCTTCTCACCTCCAATGTCAGCAAGCCTGAAATTGGTAGCAGTTTTATGTCAAATGTGAGATATGTCTTTTCTATCTAATCTAATAAGAAATCCTTTTTGCAGCCAAATTAAACATACAATTCCTTTTGCCTAAGTGATTAAAGCGGGTATGGGCACAGCTGTAGTCAAGGCCTTGTCACACTGATTTTCTCTGGATTTTCTCTCTAAGAAAATAAATGGTGTTTTGGTTTTCCCCAACTGGGTTCTCAGCTGCAACACTTATTGCCATAATCCAGTTGCTCTAGCTGTGTAAATATATAACGGTAAATGTCCTTAAGCACACCTCCCTGCTTGAACATCATTGGAATGGAGCTCTCTTGCAGGGAAGGCTGGCCTCCTCCCTTCTCCTCTTTGCCTTTCCTCTCAATGGATCCCTCTTCCATGCCGTCTCTCCTCCCATGGGCAAGATCAGGTGTTGATCTTAGCACAGGTCCAGGTTTTATAGCCCAGCAACCTGTCAGGGACTGATTAACCCTAGCTAATGCTGCATCCGCACCTGCCTGTCATGCTGGTCAGTGGAAGTAAATGGCATGCTGGCTAACAGGCTCACATACCTGCACATGCATACAAACACACACACACACACACACACACACACACACACACACACACACACACACACACACACACACACACACACACACATGCACATACATACACACAGGCACATGCATACACACATTCCATTCCTTGCCTCACTGGACTGCCGGTCAAAGAGAATGTTTTTCTATGCCCAGTTATGTTGGGTGTATGAAGAGAAAGAGAAAGATGATCTCTGTCTGGAGGAGGAATTTCAGATCTGTGCAAAGATACAGGTGGTGGGTGATGATGGGGAACCGAGGTGCCTCAAACTCTCCCTTTTCATCAGGGGCATACGTGGGACAGCAACCTTACATCTTATTTGCCCCACTATACTTACAACCAGTTTGTGAATTCACTGTCTGTGCCCATCGCTGATTTATAGTGGGCCATTACCTATCTCCCATAACATTGATTAATGCCATTTTCTATGAGTTCTAATTTGACTGGTGCAGTGTTTCCTTCTCATACATTGTCCTTCCTGCATAACTGTACGTGCTACAATGACCAAAGTATTGATGTCATTGATTCACTCTAGAAAAAAAGAAAGAGTGTATGCTTCATATATGTAAAAATATAAAATCCCAGGTCCACGCAGAACTGTAAATCCAATATATTATATACTTTATTTGGAGGACATTTGGAGAGCATAAAAACACCTTCTCGGGGAAAAGTATTTTCCTAATGTTCCTAGCAGCAGTCTGGCTGCCCTTGTGCAGAACAGACAAATTATTTGCAGTCACAGCTGCAACTACAGACTGTGACAGAGATGTTTGCAGAGGCAGGAGCGCAGCTGGTGTACACTGATGTGAGCTGACCACAAGACTATTCAGGTTGTGCAGCGTGAAGATGAAATTCAGTGGGAATCTTTTCTCAGCAGAATTATCAGAGGTTGTTAAAACCAGATTGAGGGGGGCACTTGGAGGTAGGGGCTAAAAGCAGGGATGTAGTGAAGGGTATTTAGACATGTTTTGTTGTGTGGAATAGAGTCCAACCACCTTTTTAAGCTGACATAACTTTTTATGAAGTAAATTCATAGTAATCGTAGAAAGTGATGTAAATGAAACTGAAGTTCACTGCAGATATTAAAAAAGGTAAATGTATTTTCTGAAAATATATTAATACTTGTTTACATTGGTGGTTATTTGTCTTCTGATAATTACGGCTGGTTGTCATACTTTCCCCACCTTTTTAGCTGCCACTACATCACTGCTTAAAATCAATATTTGGAGTGAGCAGCCCCTACACCCTATACCACCCTCATAGGCAGGCAGCTCTGTCATGATCAATTTTGCCTATTAGCTACCCCCCACCCCCCAACATGCCTACTGGGACTGGGGCAACTGGAATTTTAATATGCATTTTGTGAACTGTGTTTTTGCTGAGTGGCCCGTCCACCCTGTCTGAGAGGCTCAATTACCTGTTTCCGCGGACTGAAACGCCCAGAGGCAACGCACACGCGGCGCAACTCCAGCAGTATAAAACTCACTAGGCGCATTGAAAGTGAAGGAGTGCGTGGTTGTGCAATCCTGTTCCGAGGTTTCTTGTGCTCAGAGCAATTAATGCTACAAGAGTTCCGCATAGTCTGCTTGCAGAATGAGGAAACGTCTAACTTCTTCGTGTAAAGGGGATTTGCTTCAAACTGGATTTATATCTATTTTTAACTAACATGACGATTGTCTAAACCAAAGAAATTCTAATCGCCATGCACTTTTTATTTCAAAAGGTAGGATGAATATCTTGTCTCTTGTTTTCATTTGTTTTGCTGTTATAGGTTTACTATATGCAGCCAAAGTTTTCACTCATTTTTAAGAGAAAGGTAAATTAAAAGGACAAATGGCGTATGCAATAAAATTGATAATAACTCAAATGTATCATTGTTAGTGAGATTTGTTGTTTCATAAATACATTTGCTTTTCTTTTCTTGAAAATGTTTTAATTTTTTGACAAAATACAAATAAATAATACAATAATTTATTTACATTTTAAAGTTTGGAATTAGTAAATGTACAGAAACTCTTTGAGTGAGTGCCTTGAATAGCGCGCGACTTCCATTACAACGCCTAAAACCATATAATAGCACAAAAATTAATAATTATATGTGATATATAGTATGACCCAACGATACATGTTCTTTGTTCTAATCAATAACATGTGATGTCTAGGTTCTTAAAGTAATCCCAAAGTATCTCTGATCTAATCTGTAGACCTACTGAGTCATGAATGCTCACTATATGTCCCAAATGCCTTCCCTGTTGTGTGACGGGCTTTGATCTGCACAGGGGTTTCATAAATCAATAAAAAGGTAGTGACAGTTCGATTGTGTAAACACAACACCATCCAAGGAATTTGATCAGCAGTTTCCACATGTACAGAGCGTGTACAGAGCGTGTACAGAAATTGTCAGAACTTGTTCAGAGTTTCCTGTTGCCTTTTATAAAAGGAAACTATGAGGCCTGCATATAAACCTCAAGGTTGTTGAGACAATGTTGAGAGCTAATTTCTTATCTTTTAAAGATGAATCACTGTGCCCTGAAGAGCTGGATTTGTCCATGGAGACCACAATAATGGCAAACTTCCTCTGGAGCTTATGAAGCTATCCCACAAAACTTTATTGATATAATCTTTGCAAACCTGTAATCAGTGTGCGATCTCTTCTTCTTCCCAGCGCCCTCTCACACAGAGGAACTATATGAGGCCCAGAGCCCTGCAGTGATGCTGGCAATGCAGCACTACAACTCCTCGGGCATCGTGGCCCCCACACCTCTATCAAACCACACCAGAGGGGAGGTGACCGAGGTAGAGTCTGTATCACAGAGGCACAATGCCACTGCCCATCCACCCAGCAACCCCACAGCTGCCGGTCTGTCTATGACTCTGGGAATCCTGTCCAATGTTGTGGCCCTCATCATCCTGGCCAAGGCTTACAACCGCTTCCGTCGGCGCTCCAAGGCTACTTTCCTCCTCTTCGCCAGCTCCTTGGTAGCTACTGACTTTGCTGGACATGTTATCACTGGAGCCCTGGTTTTGAGACTGTACTCAACGAGTACTTGGCCCAAAGTAACTGATCCTGCTTCCAACTCTCCAGATGATCCTGACCCCCCTTGTCTATTTCTGGGGGGCAGCATGGTGTTCTTTGGTCTGTGCCCACTCTTCCTGGGCTGTGCCATGGCTGCTGAGCGCTGCATGGGAGTCACCAGGCCTCTGCTCCACGCTCAGTTTGTGACCACAGCACGGACTAAGATGGCACTGGCCCTCATCTGGCTGTTGGCTTTATGTGTGGCCTTTCTGCCCTTCTTCAGCCTTGGCACCTACTCTTACCAGTACCCTGGGACCTGGTGCTTCATCAGGGTGCTGGGGGACACCAAAGGGACAGATTTTGCCTTTGTGATGTTGTTCTCTGGACTGGGTTTGACCTCTCTGGCTGTGGCCCTGGTGTGTAACACCATCAGTGGGATCACACTTGTGAGAGCCAGGCTTCGGAAGAGGTCCTGCTCCCACCGCCACTCAGCCAAGTCCCACGACATTGAGATGGTGGTCCAGCTGCTTGGCATCATGGTCACCTCTTGCATCTGCTGGAGCCCCCTTCTGGTGAGTTTGGGGAGGATTAGATTAGGAACAAGTAGAGAAATGGAGTTGCACCATGGCCAAATTCATCTAATGGAGTGAGAGAATATTTATATATGATTGAAGTGCACCATATACATACAGTATAGTATTCATAGATTTAAAACATGTTATGCTCATAGAGAGTAGAGAGGGCGCACACAGGAAAACTGTTTTAGGTTATAGTTTACAGCCCTGACGACTACCTTTATGAAACTGTTTTTCAGTAGGCATACATGGCCATATAGCATGTGTGAACAATATTTATCATGTTGTCTTTGGTTGACAAAATGAATGCATTCATCACATTTTCACTATCACTCCTAAAATACAATACTATGAAAAGATGTCCTTCACATAAGACACATTTTATTCAGACATGGAGACTGTTAAGGATTCAAACACTATGGATATGTCATGTTTAACTGCACCAATACACAGTTAAAATGACAATTAGTAACAGTGAGAAATGAAAAGGGACTGGTTTGCTTCACAGCAGACTGCTGTGTCATGCCGTGACTAGTTATTTAAGGATTACTGTGTTGCACTGCATTAAGGGAAAACTTTAACGCCCTTTGTTTACATACCTTAAGGGTGTCGTGAAAGTGCTGTTAAGTACGGCTGTATTGTCTCTGCAAGCTGAGCAGGTTGTCTGTGTAGGATAATGACTTGCTTTCTCTGGCACTTATGAAATCATCCTGCAAAACAAAAATTGATTTAATAATTGCAACCCTGTAATCAGTATGTACACTGATCTAAACTTTTCCATCCTGCGAGGCCCAGGCCGAAAATATGCATTTTTCAGGTCTCACACAAAAGTCTCATCAATAACAATACTATGGGATGGGATGTCCTCCATCATCCTCCTTGTGTCAGTTGGAATGATGTAGCCTCTCCATCATTTAGAGAGTAGTCACCCCAGGCTATTAGCACATTAGCTTATTTGAGTTTGATTATTGAACTTTGGTAAAGACAAACGTAGGACTGCTCTGCTTCTCTCAGTTTTAAGTCCTGAATGATGACGATACAGAGACAAAGACTTTATATGTTATGTTTAATTGCACAAATGCACAATTAAAACTATGATGACTAGGACATTTTATGGGGTAGCAATAACAAATGGTCACTGGTTTGTGTCACAGCAGGCTGTTGAGAACAGTTTGTTTGCCACGTCATGACTGGTTCATGTAATATTAGTGTAGGCCGAGCAGCAGACAATAATTATTTTTTAGTTTACAACCTCAATCAATGGCTTAGTAGCTGTTATTAAGTTTTGAAATGTGTGAAAAGTGTAATTCATCCATTTTGCACCCGAAGGAAATACATGATTTTATTCAGGATCCTACCTAAACTAGATAAATAGGTACAGCACAATTTATTCTATCTACTGTCAGGTGAATATGACAACTAGAAATTTTGACCTCATAATCTTTTCTCTTTTTCTGTTAACACTACAATAAATATCCCAGATTCTTTACAGAGTAATTTTGAAATAAAAGGATGTAGTGATTGATATCGATATCGATAAGTAGAATTAAAATATCCTTATATGTCACTTGTGAGCAAGAAAACATTTGAATCAGAGGAACACACCATATAAAGAGCATACACATCATTTTGTGTACTGATCTAACATTACAATGTTATTATCATTTATTCATTTTGTGTGTGTCAGTTACAGACAGAGGAGGAGCTTGGCTAAAACTACTTTTTCCCTCTTAGATCTTTGGTCTGATGTCAGTGACACGGTCCTACAGTGGCTCCATGAGCAGTGACAGGGACACCTACAGGAAGCTGATGGTGCTGGGTGTGAGGCTGGCATCCTGGAACCAGATCCTGGACCCCTGGGTCTACATCCTGCTACGCCGTGCCATCCTCAGGAAGATCTACCGCATCACCAAGCGGCGGGCCAGTTTCAAAGGAAGCACATTCCGCTCTATCCGGTGGGACATCAGCTCCTTTCACAGCTCAGAGAAAAACACTGTTAATCAGATTCAAGGGACATAAAAAGGAAGATGCAAAGGATGCAAAGGACATGTCATCAGTCACTCTTAAGGGATGCACTGTCATTCGCCAGCCCTTACCCTCGAACCAAACAAGCTATCATTTGGATCAGAAAGCACGGGTAAAAGGTCATAAGTATGATTTTTTATTTTTATTTGTCTTTGCTATTTTTTTTCCTCTTAGCTAGTGGGACTAAGAGTCACCCTGGTTGGTGTGAATATGAAGTCTTTCGAATTGGAATCCCTGGTGTTCAAAATTGGACGCAAAACAGACAGCAATGTATAAATTGTCATCCATTACAACTTCTATCAGATATCTAAACTTCCACTTGTGTTCAGTTGACAAAGTAACTGTGTTACTTGAGCAACCCCACTATTCTGTTACCATAATAACATGCACAAATGCAGTCACCTGAAAGTCCTCTATCAAAAATCAAAGGAAAGTAAAATGGTGAGGATTGAGCAACTGTAGGTAATTTTAGAGATCCTGCAGCATTGAAAATACTGGATGTCATCCCAGACGTGCACAATAAAACCCGCACAGAAGAAAGATCTTCCAGATCTTCATATCATTGACAGGCCAGTAAAAATATCTTAGGTTGTTGTGTGTATGAAACAGTCTTACACAACATGGAGGAAAACACACAATTAATGCTGACTCTTTCATTGTAATAATTAAATGAACTGCTAATACTGTACATTTGAGTGCAATCTGCCCAGATACAGATACAGGACCCAGCTGCATTGCAGACTGTCTTTATTGAGGGCAGATGTTAATCAAGCAGGTTTTGTTGGCCAGACAATAACGTCTGAATTTCTTGCTGAATAAGCAAGTGCAGAGTATATCCATGTGATCTTAAAGCAAACATCTCCACTCCAGAGTGTATTCATGCTACTTTCGGTGTTTTAGAAGTTTATACTTTTGTCTGTAAATGTGTTGTTTGTTTTATTCTCAAACACAATGTAAAAGTCAGTGACTGTTACAACAACGCAAAGTAAAGGCGGTGCTTTTACCTCAGCTTGAAGATGTGAAAAACACACAGTATGTGTCAAATGTTGTGTTGTAGTGCTGTAGTATGAGTGTGAATGTGTGTCTTTATTGTATGTTTGTGAATGTATTTATTTTCCCCTAATGTCTGGGGACTGAAATGAAGCTGTGTTGCAAAAGCAATTGAACGTGATATTGTAATAAAGGGAATATAAGATTACCTATTAAAGGTTAAGTTATCTATTACATTCATTCACTCATTGTGGTTTTTATTATGGTTGTGTGGACAAAGTTTTACTATTTTGCCAACACAAGGTAAACTTTCCTATCTGAATTCATTCTTGGCACAAATGCTCAGAGATCAGTTTTGGGTAAACATGTTGAAACTTGTTGAAAGCACAAAAACTGCTTCACTATGTATGAATTGCTTTGTTGTTTTGGTTCCAGCAGCTGCAATTAGTTTAATGAAAACTAGTTACTATTTATTCTGAGCCACTATTTTTGAGTGAATGTACAGCAGTCAATAATATATTTCACTATGTCAGTCTCATTTTGTCACGTTGATTTATGGGAATTCAATGCAGTTTCCTAACGTAAGATGTGGGTCTGGACACCCTTACATTTACTCTGTACATGTCAGTTTCCATCACTGCTTTCCTTTGCAGAGGCTGAATGGCTGAACCATATTGTGACTTACTTGAACTAGCAGATTGGGCCGTTTGTTTTCCTTAAACAGCCATGACATTCAGCAGACACACTTTTAGACTGCCCATTAAATAAATGAAGTCATGAGATAACTTGATTGAAGGTGACTAAAGGGGTATCAAGATCCAAACTGAAGTCAAAACCCCTAGGTACGAGTGGTTTTATTTTCTACAGTCTATGGTTCTATATAGTGTAGCCATACTGACACCTAGCGTATTTTTCTATGAGTGCAGACGTTTAAAGAGCCATCTGAGTATAGATAAGAACAGGCCTGTAAAACAGCTCAATTGTCTATCAGCCTAGCACCTTGTGGTCAGAGGGTTGACTTGAGACCAGTCAAATGTGCTCGTGTAAGTGAGATGAGGCTGAATGTAGGAGTGTTAGGCTCCAGCCAAATGGATCGAAAATCCAATATAAAGTACGATGCCTTTGTCGTGGTACATGATGCATTTCATTTAGGGCATTCCTATAAGTAACTGGCAAATTCTCAGCACTGAAATGATATTTGAACGATCACTTTCATCCAATTATTTTCTGAATCAGGATGAGATGGTAAGCTTTAACTAAATGCCTTTTCTCAACATAAGCAAGATGCCCCTCAAGTTAAAGCCTAAAAACACCCAAACACGCGCACAATGCAAATAAGTGGCAGAGTGGCCAACACAGCAGGCGACGGCGTTGTGACTTTTATTTGGTTATATTTAGTTACTTATTTGAAAATACCCAGTCCTGCAGCCAAATAGTAGGTAGACCCCACAGCATTTTGCCAGAATTGACATACTGTGACCAGACAAAGCATTTGTAAGTTATTCCAGTATGTTGACGTTTTACACTGACATCACCGGGATCAGGGTGAGGTCCAGGTGAACATTTAGACTGAAGTTGTTCCTAAAGGAGATGAGAGAATCATCCCTACACTATGCTACACATTCATCCCTACCCACCAGCCAAGACCCTGGAACTATTATATCTCTCTTGATTGGCTGCCACATGCTCCTTCTACCCAATGAGCACAGACGCTTTGCTGATCGTGGGCGTTTCCGTGCCTTGTGCCGAGGCAGGCAGCGAACGTGTAGCGTCCATTAGCAAAGCGACGCACCGGTGAGTCAGAAAATCTCTATATTGCCTGTAACATAAACACAATTTATTCTTATCGTTAGCTGAACGTTAAGAGAATAAACTGTCGGGATTGTTGTCTTAAAATGTTTTCATATCCCTGTGCGTCAGGAGTAATCCGTCTGGCTTTGTTCATTGAACGATAGCTACCTTGCTAAGCGCTAACGGTGGCTGGGAATTCAATGATATGTTTTCTCGACCATTTTGGTATCTGTTAGGCAGAAAACTGATATCCCAATATAGACATGGTTTGCGTTTACATATGTGTACTTATTTTTCGGCTCATTGATGGTCGAGCATGGATACATAATGATTTCGTGGTTTGGTGATGCTGGGAGGCATAGCGAGCAAGCTCATTTTAGCCGATGGTAACAACGTTAATTTGGGGGATTGGTGCCTGTCGTCAACCCCACTCAGACATAGCATAGAATTAAAATGGCGTCTGTTTTTAAATTCTTCTGATGAGGCTAGTGACTGGGGACATGTGTCCGTGTTTGGCTACCCCTCCCCAATAAGTGAAGAAAATAGATACCGTTTCAAAGTCGTTGTAACGGTAAGTAGTAAGCCAGAAACGTTAGGTCTTTTGTCACGTTAGCTAGAAAGGCCGTGACAGTTTACTCGGCATCGTGCTTCAGCAACTTGTTGATTTTACCTAAAGTAAATTGCAGCAGAACTTGTGCTCATTAGGAATCTGTCAAGATGAACTAGAAAGCTGTCTGGTTAAGTTGATCCATTCAGCTCAATTTTACTCTCACTGTCATTGCTAATTAGTAATTGGAGGGTGTAATTTATTTACATGAGATCTTTTCTGAACACAGTTAATGTTCATGTCTAACGGAAATCCCTGCCTGCCCATATCCCCCACTTTGTACACTGTTATCCTGATCACATCTTATTTATCGATAAACTACAGTAGTTACCCTCACATTGCGTTATTCAAGAAGGTGACTGGACTGACATCTATAAACAGGCTTCCAGATCAATACATTTCCATTGTCCACACATTTATTCTGGGTTATTGAGGTCACTTAAGAGTTAAATCTGAGTTAAATTATTTCGTACGGTTAAGATGTCTTTGCCCGCTCGAAATTTGATTGATGTCCGTGACGTCTGCACATTATTTAGGCTATATGATTGAAAGATTTATCACAATGAATCACATTTCTGTCTGAAAATAGGGCTCAATGTTTAAGAAATGTCCCCCACCCGGGGATTACCTACCGGGAGTACCTACCTACTGTTAAGTCCCAGAGGCACGCGCTGCTGTGTCAACAGTCGTTTTCTGTTGCTATAGCTGGTGACCACTTTATTTCACCTAGCAAGATGAACGGACAAGGAGTGTGAAGTAGTTCACCCCGTTCAAGCAATGTTATTATCTTTCAGAATAGGTGTTAAACGAGTTGCATGTGTACATTGATTGCTTTAAACCCATGTGACAAATCAACCCATCCTTAAAACTGAACGGTTGGATCCAGCATAGTTTCTGTTTCCTACATTTTTAATCACTACGGCATTTGCCAAAAAATTCTGGCATGTTTTAAATAATTGTGTTTTTTTCAGCAGAGACAAACCGCAACATTGGTATTCTGTGCCACAGTGAAGACCCTTATTACTGCCATTCACTGGACTGAAGAGCAGTCAGTCTTCAGAGCAACCATGGTAACTATTTTGGTTCACAGTATTTATTATCTTCTTATGGGTGTCAAGGGCTTGTTAGACTGTAAACAACTAAAACAGCTAAATCATGACTTTGGGTCCTACTAATGAATTACATATCACTCTTAACAGTACAAACAAACACATCTAAGTCTGAGTCACATCTAATTTAAGTCACAGGATTGATGGTGCCAGCGTTTTGTCATTCCAATCTGCCCCAGGCTTTAGGAACACATGCTGCAGCCTTTACTTCACTACACTCCTCTAAATAGGCTTGGGCTGTGCCTGGCTTCACATCACACTCTCTCATCTTGTGTAATCACTGGTGGTAGCAGCCTGACCTAGAAGGGAAGCCTCTTAATTAATTAGACAAGTGAATGTTGTAAAAATACCAGGTTCTCTAGTATAATTATTGGATCAATTTCCACCATAATAAATGCAGTTACCAAATGGACCAGCAATCCATGGCCTGATGGATTGCTTGTGTTTAGTTCTTCCAGCCCACCTCACAGCACAGTGCATCCCTACTGTTTATGCACTGTCAGAAGTGAATGTTTGTGTTTACACTGTGGGAGAGTCAGTGACATCTATCCAGGATGCTGCCATCTTTGTGAACCTAGGCCATTGACTGTCAATATTTAGTTTAGATTTTGGCATTTAGTTTATATCTAGTCCCTTTGTTTCTTCCTAAGCTTGTCTTTGCTAACTCTTTACCCTGTCACAGGAAACACCTCTCTCATATTTATGCTACATTCATATTTTCGCTTCGTTTCATCCCCAGCCGCCTCCAATGCGCCACCGCTCCATGCGCATCTTCATGAATGATGACCGCCATGTAATGGCCAAGCACTCAGCAATCTACCCGACTCAGGAGGAGCTGGAAAGTGTACAGAACATGGTGTCCCACACAGAGCGTGCCCTCAAGTCGGTCTCTGATTGGCTGGATGAACAGGAGAAGGGGTCGCCCAAGCCTGACCCTGATGCCACAGAGGCTGATAAAGAGAGGTGAGGTGACCCGGAAACTCAATCCATATTTCCACTTCATAGACAAGATATGGCTATGGCCAGATACTTGTTAAGGGCAAAGCATCAGGAAATCTGATTTCATTGAGTGGTAAACGTTTTCGACAACTTTAAGTGCCCTTTCCCTCCTGTTAATGCATTTTAACTGCCGGTTCCCAAACCTTTTCATGCCAAGGACCCCTAGATTGATGCGCTTAGACCCCATACCCCCATTTGTGAAAAGTGTTGTCCCAGGGACTCCTCCTGAAAACATTTTTGTTGTCTGTAGTAATACTGTAGGTAGGGAGATAACAGTAGAGAGTGAAACCTCTTTTCATTCTATGCATTATTTCGTTGTACTTAGTTCTAGTGAGTGCAGTAAGAGTGAACTGTTCCTCATTTGGCTGGGGACCTCCTGGAAAACCTTGGTGGACTCCCTGGGGTGTCCTTCGGCCCCAGGCTAGGAACTGCTGCTCTAACCAACTTTTGCTCATTGTCTTGATCCTTTTCCACCCTATCTGCTGTGTCCTTTTTAAAGTGAACACAAGGAACAGGCCACCCGCTCCTTACGTGGGGTGATGAGGGTGGGCCTGGTTGCCAAGGGCTTGCTACTGAAGGGGGATCTGGACCTGGAGCTGGTGCTACTCTGTAAGGACAAACCCACCATCAGCCTGTTGAAGAAAGTTTCAGAAAACCTCGCTGTGCAGCTCAAGGTGAGGGCCGCCATGATGCACTTAATCAAGCGCCCTATGGATAATGCAAGCTAGGAATTTATTTATTTAGTTTTTACAATAAGGGGGCAATATAATAAGGCAATAGAATTACAAATGTCAGAAGGGAAAACAACCCCAAGGATATCTGGAAAGGTATCTGAGAATATGACACTTCCCAAGGAGCGACAAACAAATCAAGAATGACCTTGGTTTTTATTCTAGTTTGACAAACACTTTGTACAGTTAGAAACCTTGCTTCCCTCCACGTTCTACTCTCATAGGCGATCACAGAAGAGCAATATGTGGTAACCCAGCACATCCGTGATGCCACCATCGTCATCAAGAACACCAAGGAACCTCCCCTCACCCTCACTATCCACATGACATCACCCCTGGTCCGTGAGGAGGTGGAGAGGGTTGCTGCCGGAGGTAAGCTCCCACCTGAGGGCCCCAGTGTTTCCTAGTGGCACCCCTCCCCAAGCAGGGAGACCAGGTAGGCAGGCAGGGAACCAGGCTAGACAGATATTGTTTATTGGGCCTTCAATGGAGCTAGGGGATATGAATGAACCGTCACATAATGAAACTGTGCTATGCTTATAGCTCTCTAGACACTCTCGTAGTTCCATGTAATGTGATTGTACATTTTTGATGGCCCAATATACAGTATAGGACAGCTAGTTTACTGACTGTCTGGTAAAGACATGGATTTCTCTTCCCCCTTTATGGTCAAGGCACCAACGATATGAAGGCTTACTGAGACTTTAACAAAAAAGAGACCACTTTGTTTGCATGTGTTTTTATATTGATGATGAACAGTTTGCATTGCAGCAAAAATGAGTAGCAAAATGTACGGTGAAGCTGTCTTTGGTTGCTAGACCCAGCAGTGGGCTATTGACTGTCTCTGATATTCCTTGGCAGGGAAGGCTTGGGGTTATAGATAACGATGAGGGACAATTTAATTCTGCATGGCCGAAAGTTTTGGGTGCCCAGTCAGGCCCCAATAGTCAGGCAACAAAGGATAAAGGCATCATAAAATATATCTATCTGTAGCATTTTGGCATTTAGCACAGGGTCAGAAATGGCTCACATAGTTGGGTAAGTTAATGTTAGCCATACAATGACAATAATATTGTCCGTAATTTACGTTCTTTTTAGATGCTCTCAATGAGAGTGAAGATATCAGCTTGCCAGGTGTTGACCCTTGACCTTATTTGTAACCCCGTGCCAACAGCGAAGCCCGTTTTGGGTCTTTTTAAGCCATCAGTTTTGCTGCAGTGTGGACTTGTTTTGATACCCCTTTTGTGCATCTGATAACTGCTGCCTGTGGTTCCAATTCTGATTCTCTCTGTCAAGCCTTCTAGTTTGTCAATTTTTAGGGACGCTGGACCTTTGACCAACTGGCCGCTCTCTGTCTCGGAAGGGGCTAAGTGCAGTATACCCAGTAAAGGGGCAAAGGGGAGGGGCTCTACCTCCTGCTTGTGACGGAAAAGAAAAGCACTCAGACCTTTTAAGCATTGGAACTGAGGCATCCATTTGAGTTAACATTGAATTAACCATGGAGAGACAACCTCCCTTTGATGCATATAGTCATCCCTTTATATATATATATCCATATATTCTTACCTTTCATGTACTGGATTATTTCCCATAAACCTATGTCCAGTTACAACCCACTTCACAACACTTAATTTTACTGTCGCTCTGGTGGGTTTTCAGTCTAATCATTGTATGCCGGAACATACAAAACCATATTAACTGGGAGGTTGAGAGCGTTTGGTGGTCCTCCAGTGGAGGGGTCCCCCTCCCCCTTCCCCTCCTGCCTGTGGTTTGGGAAGGCTGCCTGTGTTCCCCCTGGCCGGCTGACAGAACTCCCCTTGGTCAAACTGTACCTTGTCTTCTTATTCCATCCGCCAATAGAAACGCTTTCAGTCAACGATCCCCCGGATGTTCTGGACAGGCAGAAATGCCTAACTGCCTTGGCGTCTCTCCGCCACGCCAAGTGGTTCCAGGTTTGCATTTTGTCTTTATTTGTCTCTAAAACAAAAGTAGTTTTGAGTTTGTTTTTATGCTGTATGTTCTTTTATGTCTTTTTATTTGGGCGTTCCATGTGTTTTCGTTTTTTTTTATTTTTTTGAAGTGTATTTCCTGTAGTAATACTTAATGATTGGTATGTTTGTTTCCAAGGAAACCTTTGTCATTACATTGTTGTAGAGTTGCTTTGCTCACTTAACAGGTTCTATTGCAGTGCCATTTTAAAGAAGTCCATTGCTGCTTTTTAGTCCCCAAGTTCAACAGTCTCCTGGGCAATCATTTACATTAACAGCTTCTTAATTCAAATTGATAAAGATATGGGACTAATATATCATGTACCCAGGTGCAATATTTCTATAATATCAATCTTGGTGTGAGTGATCCTTTTAGTCTTTTAAGTCTGTTATTTTCATATTGACACAAGCTACTTGTAGAGCACATTTTGCTGTCCCATTTTTTTGTGTGGAGGGGAAAGATGGCTCTTATTTTTGGTAGTGAACTATGTTGATAATTGTCATAGTATTGTGGCCTGTGTCATCTTTGGCTCTCATACTATAACAATCAGTGCTCCATCTCTGCAGCTTGTTCTTGTAGAGTATGTGGCCTTGACTTCTCCCCATGCTCTCTGGCTGTGTCTGTTTTCTGTGTGCCACAAAAACAACAGGAATATTGCACCTTGCTTAGTCTCTTTGACCGCCACCAACTCACCGTTCCCCCTTGGTATTCTCCCCACAATAACACAAAAAATCACTGCATATCATTTTAAATAGCTCACAATGACTTGGTTTTCTCATTAAAGTTGGTATTGAGCTTTAGGCTATCTTGTATTCCCTCCTTCCTGATCTAAAGTCATAAGAATGTTTTCCAAATAACAGAAATCTGCTATGACTGATACCTGTACCATGATCAAGTCGGCTATTGACTTACAGCCACGAGTGTGAATGTTTGTTAAACACAGTAATCATAAGTAGGGTCTTTGAACAGAGTGAACAAACTTTATTCTATCCAATATCCAATAACACTTTTGTTCATTTCAACCATAATGACAAAGCTAAGCCATTATAGTCTGTGTGGCTTTATTTTTATTATTTATTTTTATTTGGATGTGTATCGTTCTTGTATGCTCTCTGAAGTCTTCCTCTTTGACTAAGGCTCGTTGTCCTCCTCCTGCCTCCCCTCCCTGCTTGTGTCCCCAGGCCAGGGCCAATGGGCTGCGCTCCTGTGTAATCGTCATCCGTATCCTGAGGGACCTGTGCTCCCGTGTCCCCACATGGGCCCCGCTTCGTGGCTGGGTGAGTCAGAGCCTCGGTGTTCTCAGAGTTGAGTCTGCCAGCTGTATCTGATGGCCTCCTTGCCCTGGTTGAGCTAATGTTCCCCTCTTCTGTGTCTGACTAAATTCTAGTTGACAGGCTAGAATTGTGTGTATTGTGAAATGGGTTGTAATAACGTGCATTAGGCTCACAAGTTGGTTACTTACTGCAGACCATTCTTATATTTCCTTTGAAAAAAATGTGTTTGTGCTGGGATACAAGACAGCAAGGCGCTGCTGTCACTAGCGCTGAATTTTAGATATACACGTAACACCTCAGATTTCTCTGTATTTGTGACCTAGATTAAACATAACATCCATGAACAAAGTCTCCTCCTCCTCTCTCCTGCCTTGCAGCCACTGGAGCTGCTTTGTGAGAAAGCCATTGGCACAGGGAACCGGCCCATGGGGGCAGGAGAAGCTCTGCGGAGAGTTCTAGAATGTCTGGCTTCAGGAATCCTCATGGCAGGTATGCAAACACCAGGGCCGCTCTGTTATCCTTATGTGGTCATTCCTCTCTGAATGTTATCTTGTTGCCTTTTTCATTTTCCATCTCGTTTTCTGTGTGATGAAGGTGGTCTCATCATGGTTGTCTTTTGTAGATGGTTCTGGAATCTGTGATCCTTGTGAGAAGGAGCTGACAGATGCTATTGGTCATCTGGACCGACAGCAGAGAGAAGACATTACACAGAGTGCACAGGTGTGTGTCCGTGTGCGTTTGTGTTCGTGTTCACACACCAGTGAATGTGAAATTCACCATGCCTATTTGTCTCTCGTGTCTTCAGCATGCCTTAAGGCTGTCTGCTTTCGGACAGCTTCACAAAGTGCTTGGAATGGATCCCCTTCCCTCTAAGATGCCTAGGAAACCTCGGAGCGAGACCCCTATTGATTACACAGGTATGCCAGTCTACTGAATCACTGGCTTTCTGTGAAAGCCCTGTAATATTTAAGTAATCTGCAACAGTCAAATTGAAGACTGTTGTGTGATTTATTTATTTTGCTATATATGCTATGGACCTAGCTCATTGATTCATAAACATGCTTTTATCAGTTCTCATGGCATGATTTTATGTGTGCGTGTGATTCAGTGCAAATCCCTCCCAGTACGACCTATGCTCCACCAATGAAAAGGCCCATTGAAGAAGAGGAGGGAACTGATGACAAGAGTCCTAACAAGAAAAAGAAAAAGCTGCAGAAGAAATGTAAGTGCTCATGAGCATCATCGCTTCCATCTTGTTTAAGCTCTTCTATTGGTTGGCTTGTGAAACTAACTACATCTTTTTTTAATCGGCCATGCTGTGAACATTAAAATGACCTTGCTAGTATACTAAAATGCAGTTCTAATTGATGTTAAACTCTTACTGCATGTTGTTCTATTGTATTGTTGTTTTGTAATGGAGTGCCTTCCTCCTCCCCACTACTCCAGCCCCAGAGGAGAAGGCTGAGCCTCCCCAGGCCATGAATGCTTTGATGAGGTTGAACCAGCTGAAGCCAGGTCTCCAGTACAAACTGATATCCCAGACTGGCCCTGTCCATGTTCCAGTCTTCACTATGGCCGTAGAAGTAGATGGCAAGACCTTTGAGGCATCTGGCCCATCCAAACGAACTGCCAAGCTGCACGTAGCTGTCAAGGTGAGCACAGCATTGCTGGTTTGTATGAAAAGGAAAAACTAAGTAAAAGTAAAATTACCCCCATTGTTTTTGCCACATAATTGAAAATATTTAGAATTGCCTTTATTTAACCCACAATGAATCTGCATGGACAATTGCAGGTCCTCCAGGATATGGGCCTGCCCACAGGAGTGGAGCTAAAGAATGCTGAGCCAGCAAAACCAGAGGAGGTGGCAGCAGCAGCCACAGTCACCGTTGAAGAATTGAGACCGGTGGTCACGCCTGTTGAGACTACCGCTCCTGCCACAGGAACAGCCAACGCAGACACCACAGATGCTGTAGAGGTACAAGGCTGCTGCCTGTCTGTCAGCAAGCTAACATCATGTGCATGAAGCTGTAGAGAGTAGTTTGGCTTTTTCCTGTACCACTGGTGTCACAGAGCTCTGACTGAACTTCTCCCTCTCCTTCTCGCAGACTGCTCGTCAGCAGGGACCAATCCTGACCAAACATGGCAAGAACCCTGTGATGGAGCTGAACGAGAAGCGGCGTGGCCTAAAGTACGAGCTCATCTCAGAGACGGGCGGCAGCCACGACAAGCGCTTTGTCATGGAGGTGGAGATCGATGGCCAGAGGTTCCAGGGGACAGGATCCAATAAGAAGGTGGCCAAGGCCTACGCTGCCCTGGCTGCTCTGGAGCGGCTTTTCCCTGAGGGCTCTGTGACCGAGGCAGCTAAAAAGAAGAAAGGACCACCCATGGTAAGCACCCAGGAAAAAATGATCATCTCTAAGGTAGATTTTAAAATCTATATCAGGCCCTATGCAATTTTTAGAGATGGCCCCCATGGAGCATAAATTGTTTAAAACAGTTAATCAGTGTCCATGAATTGTGCAAATTGAAAATGTTTCTTTCCTGTTCAGCACACCCCAGGGTTTGGCATGATGGGAGGCCCAGCATGCGGGGATTCAGGCAACCCCAGGGGCAGAGGGAGAGGAGGACGAGGCCGCGGAAGGGGGAGAGGCTTCAATAACGGAGGAGGCTATGGTCAAGGAGGTAAAAACAGCTTTTTACCAGATTACTTCTTGAAAGATGAGTTCTGACACGGTGGCACATTTCCCTGTTGTATCAGATGAGGATGTTAAATTTGTTTCATCCGAACAGGTGGCTTCGGAACGTACGGATACGGGAACAATGCTAACTCCGGATACAGTGAGTATTTATTTCACCCTTCACATTTGTGGTTTAATTGCGTAAGTACTCTTTCTCTGGGTCGCAGTTAATTTTTACACATGTGAAATACAAACCAAGGTCTCAGCCAAGCACATCAGCATAGATGTTCTTCCATCCTGGGGCAGGATGGCACATCTGGACAGGACTCTCAACAAAACAAAGCTCCTTGTGCCTGTTTTCCACCAATCTGTGCCGAGAATGTAGGCCATGACTGAAAACTGTGGGCCCGAGTACCTTAAAATAATCATACAGAAGTCAAACATATTGGGATGTTCCAAGTTCAGTTTTACATTTCTCTGCTTTAAGCCACAGGAATCGATCTTTTTGACAAGCCCCCCTCTTATGAGAACCCCTTTCTTCCTCCCAGCAACCTGTTCTGAGGACTGACCTACCTGAGTGTGACAGGAGCAGAGAAATCTAAAAACCCAACAAAATCAGTTTGAACGCAATCTGACCAAATGAGTCGTTGACAACTGCCACTTTTATGGCAGATAAAACAAAATAAACAACAAATCTAATTTTGATTTTTTTTTTCCTCCCCCTCTCTGCCCTGTCTCACTCTTTAGGTGACTTTGTCTCAGACTGCTATGGCTACCACGAGTTTGCGACATAGATCTTCCCCAATCTTTAGAAAATCTAAAACAAATCTGTAGAGAGGATAAAAACGGACAAAAAAACGTAGTAGTGTTCCAGCAACATCACGAACACCCTTCATCACCAAGTCCGCAACCCTGGGAATACAGTCACAGCAACCCTTCCACCCTGTCTTGCCAATCCACATATCCTGACACCTCGGGGAGATGTGATGCCACTGAGAGCATGTAGCCATAGTCACCTTCTATTCTGTCAACTCGCACTATGGATGTATCTGGACACCTGGATCTGCCCAAACTGCTGACTGGTTTATCGTAGATTGCCTCTAATTGTTGGACTGGGAACAGGGCTTGGTTTTTGTTGTAAAAGATGCTGCCTGATGGAAGTTGTCAAGACAATGACAGACTGGTTTCTACTGGACGCTGTCTCTGTACTGTTTACTCAAAACAAAACACTAAATAATTCTTCTGTGAATGGTCTTTATTTCATTACTTTGATGCCTTTCTATCAATCACTTCCAATAATGATCAACCTGTTTTTGTATTTTCTGTTTTGCTTTTGAAAGATTGCCACATTGTTGTTGTAGTATCTGCTGTTTTTGTGTCATATCAGCAACACTGCTAAAGTCATGGCTACTGAATGCATGATGAATACATGATGGTCTTACTTTGACAGTGTTATGTGTTTGTTGTCGCAGTATTACATCTGTGCAACAGCATTAGGCATGGATGAACTGGGGCTGCTGGCACAAACGTTTGCACAAAAAGACTGGCTGAGTTTGATAATCTGTAGTATGGTTGGGGAGGGAAAAGTTCTTGTTCTAGCTGTTTTTATATGTTTTTGCTTTTTTTAAATAAATGTGATGTCACCATACAATATTGTGCAAGTATGTAGTCTGATTCAATTTCTTGCATGACATAAATGTGTTGTGCAATTTTACAGACAAAATACTTGATGCAGTTATTGCAACCAGTAACTCTTGTAATACATTTAGTCGCTGTGCCCATTCTAAGCCTTTTCCGTGCTGTTCTTTCAATTTCTCAGATTACTATAACAATGGTGGCACAAATGGAGGAACTGGGGCATCAAGCACCCCATCGGGTGGCCCTTCAGCCAGCACAGCACCAGGATCGGGACAGGGTTCCTATGGCTCATACTACCAGACGGATGGAACCTACACTGCCGCCGCTTCTGCCCCCAAAGCAGCCAATAAGAAACCGCCCTTGCACCAGGGAGGGAAGTCACCCTTCCCAGGCCCCCCCGGTGTAAGTGGTGGATCCTCGGGGGGCTACCAGTCCAGCACTCCCTCAGGGCAGGGCTCCTATAACCAGTATGGCCAGGGCTATGGGCAGGCAAAGAAGAATTTCTCCCAGAACCAGGGGGGAGCGGGGGGATACTCCTACAGCACTGCCTACCCCAGCCAGGTGACCGGGGGAGCGGGAGGTAGCCAAGAATACAGCTATGAAGGTGAGTTAAGGGGAGAAGGCTAATTCTTGTAGGGGTACTGGTGTAGTTTTTGCAAACGGTTTTGAAATATTACATTTCTTTAAGCATTTAGATTGCAAATTTTAGATGAAGTGTCATTTTTGTATGTAATTTTGCAATGTCACCATCTTTCCTCATAGGCTACAACAGCCAGTCCAATTACAACTCGCAGGGAGGTGGCAACCAGGGTTTTGGCACGGACCAAGCTCAGTACCACAACCCAGTGGGCTATGGCAGAGGAGACCCCAGCATGAATTACCAGTACAGATAGACTGTGTCGCCCCATTTCAACATCATAGTGACCCTTGATACCATCATCAGCACCAAGCACCCCACATCAGTGTCTCAAGCCTTCTCCAAAGAAAGCGATTGATGGCTAGCCTGTGCTCTATGGCTTTTCCATGTTTGCTTCTTATGTGCTTTTAGGGTTTGTATGTCGCAAATGTGGGCACAAAATGAAAAGTCTGGACATTTTAGTTGTCAGAGCTGAATTAAGTGGTCTGTTTAAGTGGTCTGGTCAGTGCTTAGTCTTGTGTTTTAGGTTCATTTTTTAAAGTATCCCACCAAACCAGTCCCCATTGTTAAAAATGAAAGGTGATGCTGCAAATTACTCACTCACTAGTATGGACTTGTTTTCCTCACTGTAAGGACAGTTGGGTAGCCACAGCTATTATTTTATCCTTGTGCAACCAGTAAAAACTGTTGACCACTTGTAGTTTTGACTACTGAGGATTGTTGTATTTTTTTGTAACGATACAATAGGCCTGAGACCTGCTTGCTCATCTTTTTTCATTGCTTGTAATGTTGGCTTATTTTGTAATATTTTACCTTGTGTTATTTTACCTTTATAGTTACTTTAACAAATCCTTTTGGAGATTCCTCATTTCTGCTCAGTGTAGCTTTCGGATGGGTGGGATCTTTTCTGTTAATGTATAAGAAAGTGTTTGTATCAATAAAGGATTTTTATTTTAAAGAAAAGGCCTTTACTTTGAATTGTGAGATCATTTTGGTGCTCTTGAATTGCTTAAACATTTTCCATCCAATCTTCCAGCTTTCACCACCACTCTATTCTAGGCAACTGTCCAGAAAGCTTCTGTCAAGACACTGGAATGATCATCTACCTATCTCCTAGCTGACATCAACTTGAATGCAACCTGTGTCCTGGATCGATTTTTTTTTACCCACTTAATTGTCCCTAACTATTCACTTGGGAGGGCGGCAGCGCATCGGTCTCTGCCTGTCTGTCTGCTCTGTAGACAATTAGTTCAAATGCTTATGTGAGTTTCACTCAATTTTGACCAAACTTGTCGGAATGATGCATCTCACCACCGTTTTCAAAGTATTAGAATTAGTAGTATTAAAAGTTCTAACAGTAGTAGTAGTAGTACTAGTATTAAAAGCTTAAGGAGTAGTAGTAGCTTAATTTACTAGTAGTCTCTACTACTAGGTGTACTTGCTGAAGCTAATATGTTTTTAAAAATGACAGCTAGGTAGTAGTAGCTTTAGTGATTTAGTGATTTTAGGCAAATTCATGACGGAAGGATTGAAATCTTGGATTCACTTTTGAGAGTTTACTTTTGTGATACAACAAAGTTATGAAAACTACACTTTCAAAGTAGCTTCTCCAACGATATTTACGGTAATCCATACATATTTCTCGTCTGCTACTCGATGTTTTTGTCTCAAAAAGCTTTATTTAATTGTTAGTTGTCTATGTCCAATACATCGACAATTACAAGACAATACGTGCGAAATACAATAAGTAGAAAAAAAAAGAACAAAATAAGTATCAATATACAGATAATAAAGGACATTAATCCAAAACATTACAAAGAGACAACATATGTATTCTAGTATGAGTATTTTTAGGTTTTTGTTTTTAACATTTTTTTTTTTAAAATCATGACAATATTTCTGAAAAGATAATGCTAATAATCTCTAAATACAGTCGGCCTGTTGGAGCGCGCGTCACTTCCGGTCTCTTTCAGCTAAGCAGGAGTCGAGCATGGCTGACACCGGTGTAGTAGAGACGCTTCTACGGCGGATTGAGAAGGTGGATGATGGCGTCGACAGCCAAGATATTGCCGCCAGTCTCGGGGTGGACCACCAAGTCATCGTCGGAGCTGTGAAGAGTTTGCAGGCTCTTGGGGATGTGAGTTTACCGGACTGAAGCGCAGCGGAAGTCAGTTTTACCATCAACAGTGTTCATTCAGTGTGACTGATGCAATAAGGACGTCAACCAGTCAGGAACCGTCTGCCAGTTCGACTCCAAAACAAACTAACTACAATTTAATGAAACCAGCCACAGAGACATTTACACTGTTAAAATGCCTCATTTTACAGCAACACTCCCAGCTGACCAATTAGAGACCTCCGTTGTTGTTTGTTCCCTGCCATACAGGTAATATCAGCTGAGCTGCATTCCTCGAAGCACTGGGAGCTGTCAGGGGAGGGCAGTGAGATAGCCCAGCAGGGCAGCCATGAGGCCCGAGTCTTCAGCTCCATCCCACCAGAGGGTTTGCCCCAGAATGAACTCATGGTGAGTGCAAGTGTATCTATCTACCACACAGGGAATCCCCCCACCCCCTAAATGTTATCCATTCATTGAAACTATTACTTGCACCACATATTGGACTCCAAGTTTTGACACTAACTTTTCAACAAATTGTGATATTCTTGTACCTTTGCGTCTGTTTCTGTGTAGAAACTAGCCTTTGGGAAGGTTGGCTTCAGCAAAGCGATGTCCAACAAGTGGATCCGTGTGGACAAGGGACACGAGGGGGGCCCCAGGATATTCAAGACTGTATGTGTTCCTTTTACCAACCTGTTAACATTGCCCGTTATGATGCTCACAGTATTTGTCCCCAGTCTAAAAAAGGTTTGTGTATGTTTGTCCTCAGGTGGAGAGCATAGAAGATCAGGTTAGAGAGAAGCTGCTGCTGTTGCAGAAAGGCCAGGCATCTCAGTTGGAGGAAAAGGAGAAGAATGAGCTGAAGAAGAGAAAACTGCTCTCTGAAGTGTAAGAGCCATGTATTCATAATACATCAGAATAGGAATACTTGGGAGCCCAGTTGAGTTAAAATTAATGCAGAACAGCTGTAGAGGGGGCCATGAAACTGCTGAACTAAAACCAGTTTGTCTCTTAAATTGTGAATTTTATATGATCACGTCCTGATCAATGAACAGTAATCAGTACTCCCTTTTAGAGCCTTTATAAATATGAGAGTAGGGAGTATTTCAGAGTAGAAGTGCTGATTTTAATACCACTACTCAGGTCCCCTTTGTCATCTATGCATGATTGAGTGAGTAAAACTATGTTGTAAAAACACCTATTAAAAAAAAAAAAAAAAAAAAGTACAGAAAGTGGTACACGTTACAAACAAACCAACAAGCACACAGAGCCTGGCTCTTATTATAAAGGTGCTCCCAAGCACCAAATACACAGGTCAGGTCAGGTCCTTGTTTTAATCCTTATTCATGTCTACCAGTAGATGGCAGTAGATGGTTTATTGTGGCAGCATAGGATGGTTTAGTGTCTGCCCTCTAATCAGTGTGAGGTTAGGATTTAATCTGATATCGATAGAGGTTAGTTTGCAGCTGACGTGGTCAGTTCCTAACAACCGCATCATTTAATCCAGTGGGAATAGAGAATTGATACACCTCTCACCTTTACCACCAATTATTTTGTAACTTCTTGTGACCAAAATACAAATCTGCTTTACAGATTAATGTTGAATTTTTACAGATATTGCCAACATAAAAAAGGCAAAACAGCATTTAACATCAAATTGCATGTTACATTCGTGTGCTCTTGTCACTCTTAATTATAGAGTGAAAAAATGTCTTCAATTAGTAAAATGCAAACACATTATGATTTCCATTGTAATTATGATTTGTGTGTTGTGTTCAGGACAGTGAAATCCTACTGGATCACTAAGGGCAGCTCCTTCAGCACCACCGTCACCAAACAGGAGACAGAGCTTACTCCAGAGATGATAGCCAGGTGAGTCGGGGGCTCGGATCCCCAGAGGAATCTTAGCATTGGGATTATCTTTGCGTGTGTGTGGTCTTGGATCTAAAAGTAGAGCTGGGAGACCTGGCCCACATCTCCCCTCTGAGCTCAACCCGCTGCTGCAAAGAAGTGATCTACTGTAAACTCATCTGCTTGGTGTTTGTGTGACAGCGCTGGGTGTGAGCTACAGCCTATACTAGTTTAAATCTATACTAGTTAAAATATGTTTCATGATGTCTGCTTATTACAGAGCCTAGACATGTGGAACAGCTGTCCAGTCTGCCTTCCTCTGTCAGTCAGTGACGATGTGTAGGGCTTCAGACATTGGACACAGAGAAGCCTCACCCATTAAAGGGGACAAGTCCAAAGACAAGGACTTTATCCTAAAGGCAGGGTGGGACAAATAAGGATTACTAAAAAGCCAACATATATTGCTGGGCAGGGCAATATGGACATACCTACATACATACATATCTGTGAATTATTGCCCAGCTCTGTTGCTCTTAACTTCTCTCCACAGATTTTGTTCTGAAATAGCTATGGGTTGAAAAGTTCAAAAGATGGTTGTTTTGAAGTAGCATGGGCTGATTAGTAGCTGATTATGGAAAACCCTCTTACTAAAAATAAGATCTGATTATTATGATGACTCTAGCTTATTGAACAAGTTGAACTCCCCTCAGTCTAACTCAAAGCTACAGTTAATCCTTTCATGACTGATTTTTCCCTAATTTTTGCCTTTTTCAAACTCTTCCTCCCTTAACAACTCTATTCTACCCGCAACCTGATTTGTTTCCTGTGTGCTGTGTTGCAGTGGCAGCTGGAAAGACCTGAAATTTAAGCCCTATAACTTTGAGGCCATGGGCGTGGCCCCGGAGTCCGGCCACCTGCACCCTCTGATGAAGGTGCGAACACAGTTCAGGCAGATCTTCCTGGAGATGGGGTGAGTAGTTTTTAAATAACACAGTGGACATTACTGTCAGTACTCACTCATTCCAAATACAAATAAGGCCCATATTAGACCCACAGCATGAACTCTGTTCTCTGTAGTTTCACTGAGATGCCCACCAACAACTTCATAGAGAGCTCCTTCTGGAACTTCGACTCCCTGTTCCAGCCCCAGCAGCATCCAGCTAGAGACCAGCACGACACCTTCTTCCTGTCTGGTGAGTGTGTGTGTGTGTGTGTGTGTGAGAGTGTGTGTGTATGTGTGTCTCTTTGTGCTTGAACATTCATATGATTTCCATTGCACTTAGTTGTGTCCAAGTCGTTGTTCACTCATGATTTATTGTTTTCCAGAGCCAGCTCTTGCCCGGGAGTTCCCACAGGACTACCTGGAGAGAGTGAAGAAGGTTCACTCAGAGGGAGGTTTCGGTTCACAAGGGTGAGACATACTGAATACCTTTTCAATACCTTCCAAGCAGTTATATGTTGCATAACTAGCTTGTCATGATAAATGAATATATTCAAAAAAACAGTTAGATGTGGATTCTGGGGAACACTCTTATAATGTCCTCATGAAAATGAACTATCTGGCAGAAATAAGTGAACAACATTAGCATGAAATTCAGCCAATGTGTGAAGATGTGTAACTTTGTAGTCAAACCAGCTTGATAACGATACCAACGATGCCAATCCTTACCCTTTTGATCTGCTGTTGTGTAATCTGTATTTCTCCATTATAGTTATTGTTCTGTGATAAGGTGTTTTCTCTTGGTTCATTTAGAAACTGAATTATTATATTTTGTAATCGTCTTATATTTTGTTCTAATTGTTGATTGATAATTGATCGCCACCTGCTATCTATCCATGTGCTACTTACAGTAGCGTGGCGTTTGCTTTTCACACCTTTATGAAAGCACTATAGCTGAAACGTCGGCGCGTACAACAAATGTCACAGCAAATGTAGGAAGTGTCTGTTTCTTTTTCTGTAGTTTGTCATTGCCCATAGTTGGCACCTGTTTGAATGTGCGTATGAGTAGTTTGATATTTTTGCTGGTGTCTCCGCTTCACAACACAGCCGTGAGACAATAATCACCAATAACCTGCTGTCTGTCTTGGTGCTTAAATGAAGACTTGTCTGCTTTATCTGCAGGTACAAATATGACTGGAAGATAGAGGAGGCTCAGAAGAACATCCTTCGCACACACACTACAGCTGTCAGCGCACGCATGTTGTATAAACTTGCACAGCAGGTGAGTCTTTCTCACACACACACACACACACACACACTTTTTCAAATCTTCATGAAATAATGGTGATCTGCAGAAACAGTGCCTATAGAGGCTTTGCAGTTGTGTCATGAATAACTGGGCGAGAGAGATACCTGGATTGTTTCTGTGTTCGTGTCGATCCATTCAGTAACATTCAAAGTAACATGAATAGTCTGAGGTAGATTTGTTTCCAAGTTTATGTTACCCTGACACAGTAAACTCTCTACTCTTATGCCCTTCCCAGATATGTTTATATGTTAGCTGACCAGATACTATGATTTACTGATGAGATAAGATGACATTATCTACATTATCTAAACACAAAATAAAGATCAGTGCTGACAAAAGCAGCACAGAAATGAACCATATCTATTGAATTCTGTTGAGATAGCCATGTCTTACGTTTAGAAACACAATCAGCTGTTCTCATCCACTGCTGCCCAAGGACCTCCACTACGGCCGCTAGAGGCTGCACACCGTCACCTGAAAGCCCTGTGTTGTACATGCGTCGTCATTAACCATGAAACTTGTCTCCCTCTCATCTCTCCACCCACACGTGAATCGGTCCGCCAGGAAAAGTTCACCCCCGTCAAGTACTTCTCCATTGACAGAGTGTTCAGGAACGAGACGTTGGATGCCACCCACCTGGCGGAGTTCCACCAGATAGAGGGGGTGGTGGCCGACTACGGGCTCACACTGGGAGACCTGATGGGCATCTTGCATCAGTTCTTCACCAAACTAGGTTAGGGGAGGGATCTATGGCAGGACATGACTGTTTGTTGTGAACCTTAGTTTTATATATGAATGATAAGAACATGTTAGAAGGTGTGTATCAATTCAGTTGAGTTTTAGTTTTAGTTTCAGTTCCTTGCAGCCAAATGCATAAAAACGTGTACATACACAAAAGTTCCTCACCCTGTTCGACTCTAAACCTTCTGCCAGAGGGAAGAAACTCAAATTCCCCATAAAGGGGATGATGTTCTCATCTGTACAATCTTGTTTTGTAGAGTTTGACACATATTGTTGATTGTAATATCCATTTTCTAACCTGAAACTATACACTGCTGCAGAAGCAAAGTATTTTTAAAAAGTGCTATATAGAAAAAGACTCCCCTTATTACTATTAGTGGTTTGTGAGCCACAATAATCTGACCTGTCTGGCTTCTTTCATAGGAATTACCAAACTCCGCTTCAAGCCTGCCTACAACCCATACACAGAACCCAGCATGGAGGTCTTCAGCTACCACGAAGGTACGGTACAGCTCCTGTACATATCCATTACCATGGGTCAGATGATCGAGCTGGCTGGTGTCTGTCTGTGTGACAAGATAGCTTGAACGTAGTTCATCTTATTTACCCACGACTCTCCCCTCTCTTTCTTGTACATTGATATGAATAGGTCAATAGGAGGGTGGATTACCCAAGTGTCTTAAACAGAACATATAGCCTCCTGCTCAGAGGAATACTCCTAGGTGATAGGAATTCACTGTTAAATGAACAGCTACCTAGTTGGAGCATTGGAAATTGTAAAGCCACTTTGTCTAAAAAGATTGAAACAATGTCCTGGTTAAGTTTGTTGCATGTCATCCTGCCCCCCTTTCGCCCATCCTTCCTGTCACTACTATCGAATAAAGCAAAAATGACAAAAACTAAGCTTTAAAAAAGATTGAAACAATTCATCTCTCTCTCTCTGTTCCCTGCCTCTCTCTGTATGCACAGGGCTAAAGAAGTGGGTGGAAGTTGGAAACTCGGGGGTCTTCAGACCAGAGATGCTGCTGCCCATGGGTCTTCCTGAGGATGTGTCTGTCATTGCCTGGGGGCTGTCTCTGGAGAGGTGAACTACACACACACGAAGGGAAACTTATAGGCTGGGGTGTGTCTGTCAGGTATTTACACAATGGGACTGAGTTTTACCTGAGCACAACTATCACGGTGAATGACTATGGAGTCGGTGAGGTGGGAAAGACTTTACTATCCACGCTGAGTAATCCTCTCCTCTTCCACCAGACCCTTTTGTTATACTCTGACCTGTCAGACGTGGGATAGACACACAAACACGTTTTGTCTCCATTATGGGTGTATTGCATGAATTCAGAGCCTTCTCCTCTCTCTTCCAGGCCCACCATGATTAAATATGGCATCAACAACATCAGAGAACTGGTGGGACACAAGGTGAACCTACAGATGGTCTACGACAGCCCCATATGTCGACTGGACTCTTGAATTCTGCTCAGCCATATATTTTAGATGGACCTACCTTTCACCATGTTACATCTTTTACACAACTATGTCCCACTTGAGGAACCCGTCCACTCTCTGGTTACAATATGGACTCCCTTAATACCCATTTATCCTTAATCCAAGTTTGGCCACTGGCTGCCAGTTAGGCTGATCTGTCTGAAAGAGATAGTGGTGGAAAGAGGACTTGCCTTTTCTCCATTTGGCACTTCAGACAGTCGAGCTGATGTTTGCCATTGGTAAACAAACAGATTACAATGCACAAAATGTTAATTTATCAAATGGCTGTAACATATTTGGCCAGCTAGTGTATGATTATGACACTATACTGCTGTGCAAAACACCACTGCTGAGGCTGCATCTGAGTCTTGAGTGTGTTACATACCAACAACACCCTTAACAGCTATTTTTTGTACATCCCTTTGCCCCAGTTACACAAAATGGCCTACTTGTACAGGATAAAACAATAATGCTGGGATTTAACAATGAGCAAATAAAGATTTTTTCAAATACTGACAACATCTCTGGTGTTTTTGTTGTCACAAGCCCTGCTACTACAGGTCAAACCCTTGTTTATGTTGTGGGAGTTCCTATGCTGGGACTATCTCATGTATAGAGCCAAGTTTCAAACGCAGATTACCACACACTGTCCGCTGATGGACACACAGCTCCAGTTTTAACCTGATAACTGGATGATTGTTGTTTATCAAGCTGCATCCTTGCTATTGATAGGTCTCTTAAGTTTCCGTCGTGAATGAGTGCGGTGTGTGACTGACTTTAAAGGACTTAGGAGTTAGGCTATTTGTGTAATTCCAAGGTTTGGGGATTACAATTAACCTCCATACCTTTTCCCACTAGTAATTGTAGAATTGCGAATCCTTCTTTCCATGTGTATGCTTGAGTGTGTCTGCACACTATTTTGCTGGTATTTTTGTGTGCAGGACAGATGATCTGGTAGACAGATGGGATGTACACAAAGGGCTAGCGGATAAAGATGAAAAATGGGTAAATCGTTTGTTGTCAGAACATTTAATATAATTCTCTACCCCAGGTTTCATTTGTTCTGGAGTGTTATTCTTGTACTTTTGATTTGCTACAAGGTTAACATATACACCGACCAGCCATAACATTAAAACCACCTGCCTAATATTGTGTAGGTCCCCCTCGTGTCGCCAAAACAGCTCTGACCTGTCGAGGCACGGACTCCACAAGACCTCTGAAGGTGTCCTGTGGTATCTGGCACCAAGACGTTAGCAGCAGATCCTTTAGGTCCTGTAAGTTGAGAGGTGGGGCCTCCATGGATCAGACTTGTTTTTCCAGCACATCCCACAGAGGCTCGATCGGATTGATATCTGGAGAATTTGGAGGTCAAGTCAACACCTTGAACTCTTTGCCATGTTCCTCAAACCATTCCTGAACAATTTTTGCAGCGTGGCAGGGCCCATTATCCTGCTGGAAGAGGCCACTGCCATCAGGGGATACCGTTGCCATGAAGGGGTGTACTTGGTCTGCAACAATGTTTAGGTAGGTGGTACGTGTCAAAGTAACATCCACATGAATGCCAGGACCCAGGTCTCCCAGCAGAACATTGCCCAGAGCATCACACTGCCTCCGCCGGCTTGCCTTCTTCCCATACTGCATCTCTTCCGCAGGTAAACGACGCACACGCACCCGGCCATCCACATGATTTAAAAGAAAACGTGATTCATCAGACCAGGCCACCTTCTTCCATTGGTCCATGGTCCAGTTCTGACGCTCACGTGTCCATTGTAGGCGCTTTCGGCGGTGGACAGGGGTCAGCATGGGCACTCTGACCGGTCTGCAGTTACGCAGCCCCATATGCAGCAAGCTGCGATGAAATGTGTGTTCTGACACCTTTCTGTCATAGCCAGCATAAACTTTTTCAGCAATTTGTGCTACAGTAGCTCTTCTGTGGGATCGGACCAGACGGGCTAGCCATCGCTCCCCACGTGCATCAATGAGCCTTGGGCGCCCGTGACCCTGTCGCCGGTTCACCGGTTGTCACTTTTGGTAGGTACTAACCACTGCAAACCGGGAACACCCCACAAGACCTGTCGTTTTGGGGATGCTCTGGCCCAGTTGTCTAGCCATCACAATTTGGTCCTTGTCAAAGTCTCTCAGATCCTTACGCCTGCCCATTTTTCCTGCTTCCAACACATCAACTTCAAGAACTGACCTTTCACTTGCTTCCCGATATATCCCACCTCTTGACAGGTGCCATTGTAACAAGATAATCGATGTTATTCACTTCACCTGTCAGTGGTTTTAATGTTGTGACTGATCGGTGTAATAGCTGGCATAGACTGCTCTGCCCTCCTGCATTCCCCCGCTAACTAGTTGCACGATCTTTGAGAATGGAAAACGGAGCGGAAATATGTTTCTCGCAGTGCACATTTTTTTGAAGTTACATTTTATCCGCATGTAATCCTTCCTCCCTCGTAATTGCTTTTTGAAAACTTCTGTATTCAGTGATGGTAATATCCTAAGACATGCAAGGCCTCATGTCTAATTGTAGAATAGTGTTGTGACGCTACCTTCATCTCACTAGGTCAGACTGAGGTTCATTTGATTGAAGACATTTCTTTTTAACTTTTTTAATTACAAGGACTCACCAGTATGTGTCAGCAGGTAAACACGAGTTTAACTGTTGACAGTTTATGTACATTTATATTGGTGTAAACTATAGTTCAGTTAGACTCATATTTTGATGTGTGGTGGAATTTGAAAGTTTCAAGAGAATATGTGCATTTTGCAAATATTTATGTTACAAATAGTTTATATTCGGAGCTTTAATATCTGCATTAAATTAGGTTTTGAACTGAAAGGGATTTTGAACACAACCAAACCAGGCGTGCAAAATAAGAATGGCTTTGTGAATTCAAGCATTCTTCATCCCATATTATATAACTTCTAAAGAGTAGAAGCTGCTGTGAGCAGTTAACAAAGGGGAAATTAGCTCACTTTCCTAGTCTGCCACATGCTTGTGTGCTATAAGCTGCGTGGATAGGCTCTGCATGCCAGATAGGGGAATCCATGAGTGAGTGTGACACCTGTTATAATTGCTGCAGGATTAAGTCTTGAATTGCTGGAACTCTGACTTCCTCTTAGGCTAATCCCCCCAGTGTCTAGAAATAACATTTTAAACCAGCCTGTTTGAGGGCCAGGTGGTAGGTTTACTAGTTGGAAGCACCCTTGTTGATGTGCAGACTAAACCACTAACAAGTCTGTGTTACAATTGGAGCAGTTTGCTTGTTTATTTATCAGGTGCAGATAGTGTAATAACATGCACCAGTCTTGCCTTACTGTACAAAAAGTATTATATTTGTGTTCATTTTATACAAATTTGAAGTTTACAGGTGCTTAATATGGTAGTTTCTGTTCTTCTGTATATTTTGTCAACATACATTACACACTGAAAGCAGTAACAAAAGCATAACAGTGATAGCCTCAAATTAACACAAATAAGACACTTTATCTTAAATAAGGGCAGATGTAAGCGTGTGAGCTCTTGTCATTGGCCGATGTTATATCCCTACATTGGTACAACAAGTGGACAAACCCAGTAGCTGGGCCTTAATCTTCACTGTCATGCTCCTTTTACAATCACAACTACACATCCACTGACGTGACTCACACTAAACACAGTTCCACTCTCATTATATTACAGTCCCTTGTTTAGCATTGATTAAAAAATCATTCATTTTATCCCCAAAGAATAAAAATAGTAACTATGCTGTACCAACAGTGTATAACTTGCAACTTGTACGTTTGTAATCAAACTTTATCTCACCATTTATGTGACACAATGGCATTTACAACAACTTTTTACTGAAGCTCAGGTATATGAAGAATATACACCAGTGATTTTTCACGGTAGTCCATTTTCGTATTTCATCCTTTGGCATCCATTACATAATTCTGAGAAACCTTTTAAAATGTTATGCACAAGAGAGGGACATGGGATAGTCATTGCATTTGATTTCCCAGCCTCACTGAAGGTCTGACGGCAATGGAGGGAAATGCAAGCCAGGAGTTAACAACGTTACAACATTTATATGATAACATTTGATCTCACAAATCATATTTTGTTCCATGAACAGGAAACTTCAGTCACATCAGCATGTGTTGCAGCATTTGCAGTCAGAGCTGCACATATGTAGTGAGGGCCCCTCTACTAAATAGTGGGCAGCCTTAAGTTCCAGCACTTTGTTGCTGTAGTCAACAAGGATTTTCACGATCACAGTCCTAATAAGCACAACCACTCCTTCCTCCTCTTCCTCCTCCTCCAAATCAGAACTCTCTTGGGATACTCGTCTCTGCTGGGCTGCTGGAAAGGGCCAGAGGACTGTGGCTGGTGGGGCTGTGTGAGTGCGAGGGGAAGAAGGAGGGTATGTAGGGCATGGCGGCCAGCAGCAGCGGGCTGCTCTGGGGGCATTCGTTGTGGGGCAGGGGGATGATCACATCGTCCTGTTCCCAGACATGGAAGGCATTGGCGTGGGTAAGTGGCAGTGCTGGAGCAGGGTGGCTCTGGGCGATGCACTGCAGGTTGTTGTCCTTGTCTTTGTCTTCATCACCAGGTGGACCCAGAAGACAATCTGCATGGGAAACGATTATAGTTTTATTACCATCACTAATAAAGGGATATGAAGTCAGGTATGAAGTTTGGTTTCTATAAAGACATCAGCCTAGTTTGAAATGTGTTGCATATGTGGTCAGACATAATCTTAAATATGGCTAAAGGTAATTTATAAAAACTGTTGCCCTTTCATTGCTATATTGTTATGCACCCAGATATGCTGTGATGTTGTCTCATTTGTGCATCAAAAAGTAGGCTACTGAAACAAGAATGATAATCCCTGACATTTTCTCTGTTGTATTTTGACTAATCTGATATATGACTAATGCAATGATGCTGGATGCTGTGTGCCCGATGACTGTAGTACCAGGTCAGGTTTCACTCTGTGAAACTTCATGTGCTAAACTGTGGGTTGCCCCTAAATAGAATAAATAAATAGTAATACAATAAATATAAATAGTCATTATATATTTAAAAGCATTAGCCTATTTGAAGAAGTGTTGAATTAACAGCAGACCATACCTACTATGTCAATGGCCAGGTCTTTGATGAGATGTCCAACAATAGCATAGGCAACTCCAACAACTACCAGTGCAGCCATGAGCAGATATAGCACTGCCTTGGGCAAAGGGATGAGGTCCTTCACTGCGGGTTTGTACTGCTTGTACAATGGGTCGTCTAACGAAGTGGAAAACGGGAAGGCATGTGCTTCATCAGTGGAGTTCAAGCCGGTGATATTAAAGCCATTCATGGCTAGGGACTATGCGGTTATTCCTCCGCCTTGTCTGGTCTCTCTTGGTTAAGTTGCACTCTTCCGACACTCAAGACTGGACCATCCTCCGAGGCTGAGCGCTATATTCCTTTCTACAGAAGAGAAACGTGAAACGTGCGTGTCAAAAGTGAATAAAAACGAATTTGAGAAACAGTGATTCATCGGAAATTACTTTATACCATAAACGCATTGCTTACCTTATTTCGCTCCTCCAAATCCATCAAAATGTTTGAGTGCATATTTGTCTTTGGGGTAAAGAACAAGTTTAGCTCTTGGGGGTGCACCTGCTTAGCTGCAGAGGAGAAACGGCGAGGGTTAGTTTGATGAGTTTGTGCGTCGCGTAGTTCCCGTCTGCCCGCCTCCGTCTCTGTCCGTGGTGCTGAAACGAAACGCGGAGGTTGTCGGGAGTTGTAAACTGTCAGGTCCGCCCACTTGACCACTCGCCCCAAACAAACAACACGCACACACGCGCGCGCCCTTAATTCTTCAGTGTATAGATTATCCCGAGAAGTCGCTCCTTAAACCTGCAAGGAAACAGTTTAATCAAACCCTTTCCGCCACTGTTCTTGTGGAAAGGGGTTGTTTGGGATTTAGAAACAGGTTTTTAAATCACTCTGATGCGTGTCAACAATCAAGCTGCCTAATAAGAAAATATTCTGACAAAGAAATAACATCAATAGCCTAAGCCATTCAAGTAACATTTACTATTCAAACAAATGCAATTCCTCCCAGGAGCCCTTTAATCCTTTAACTGGAGGTGAAATTGAACACAGACACACACACAAACACCCCCAGTGTCTCTAAAAGATAGGGGGATGAACACAGATTTTTGACCCTCAAGGCTAAAGTAATAAAAGCGAGACTATCTTTCAAAAGACAAACGTACATATTCAGAATACAGACAAACCAAAAAGTTTTGTTTTATGTCCAGATTCTAAATCCCAAATGTGCTTTATATCCCACTAAAGGTTTTGCATCACAAATCCCAGATATTTCATAATCTTATATTTAGGTAGATTTGTCACAGGATTAGTGTGTTGGTCCCTGTTAAATGCATTGCATAAAAAGATCACTTGAAGTCACTTGAAGTCCCATCATGAGAATGTATCATTTTGACAGAACTCCAGAATCATAGAGGTTATAATCCAAATGATTATTTATGATGAAAAGCATCCTAATTATCTGAGTATTAGACTGCCATAGCTGCTGTTTGTGTCAGGATGTGTGTGAGAGAGAGATGAAGGGCGGAGGTTGGGGGGGTGCAAGAGCTTTCTTTCTGTTCATTTCATGTCACAAGTAAACCATCCTGTCAGCCTCCATCACCCCATACAGAAAAGACACAGACACACAGCCTCTCCCATCAACTCATTTGGGGTGCAGTTAGTCACAGTGAGTCCGATCTACACATGGCACAAAAGATGAAAGACCATTGGTCAAAAAATGGAAAAGCAATTTCCTTACGTAAGACCATGTAGAACACGCCTGGGCATCATGTACAACGCGGGATTTGTTGGTTCTTTAATTCCCCCCCCCACGCACACACATACACACTTCAAAGCGGCAGTGGCAGACATGCAATGAGGCTGGAGAGGATGGAGGTCTTTATCTGTCCAGTGGCCTGTCCACCCCCATATCCCTCATGCCCTGATGGATTTAAAACTGTTAGACAGACTACCCCAGAGATTATCTGTTCAAAATTGAGGACGTGTTGTTCTGTGGGGTTCAGTATTCCTAAATGACTGAAGTAGAGAGAGAGAGAGAGAAAGTCTTTGAGTGAGAGATGATAGGAAAAATGTGTGCATGTGTATTTATTTTGCAGGCAGAGTAACTTACTGTGTGCTTGTGTGTGTCTACATGTGAATGGTTGAGTTCAGACAAAAATGTAGATATGCAATGCACCGTTTAGCATGAATGTTGTTTTGAATGGATGCGTGTACATTTTCCTGTTGAATCCTGACGCACTTGATCCTGTGTTTTGGCACTGCTTTCAAAAATATTTTATGTTTGACAATAATTGTATGTTTATATGTCTCAACACATGTCTCTCTGACTGGCTGCCTGCAGCTTCCTTTTCTCTTTCTGTCAAAAATTAGCTCTGGGATTATTAACAATTCTCTTTCTAAATCTCCTAATCCAATCATTCTTTCCCATAACAGTGCTTATATTCAGATGTTCAGTCCCTATAGTGTTACCTAGAGAAGGAACAGTGAGGACACCAAGGGACCAAATAATACCTGGGGCTCTGCCAGAACTTATCCTTTGGCGGATGACCCTGCCAAGGACCCTGTCTCCACAGTTTTTGATGGATTTATTGTAACACAACACCAGTAACACAAGACTGACCCAGACACTGCGACAAAGTCACTAGCTGATTACAGCACTGACAGAGAACATAAATGCTATAGGTTTTGCATTGGCACTGTTCTACAGAGATCTCAGTAGAAGAATGTTCTACATGGAGCAAAAGATGCTCGTGCAAACCAGTTGGTGTATCCCTCCTCGTTAGCAGCAGGTAAACATACCAAGTACAAATATATATACAATATATACTCTATTTCTATCTCTCTCTCTCTCTCTCTCTCTCTCACACACACACACACACACACACACACACAGAAAGACAGAGAGCGCGCGCATTTGTGAGCACCTTGTGTTAAACATAAATGGATGCTTAAACAAAATTATGTTAAGAGATGAAAATGTATACTTCTGATTGTAAAACAGACGGGTGTTGTAGAAACAAAGTTTTGTAGGCGCAGTTCAACAGCGAACTGTCCCATAGGGAAAGAAAACTCCATGTTTTGATGATCATAGTGGCCATTTCTGTCCCAGTTGCACGTAACGTCAACTAAAGATGACTCGCTTCATAGTTATATTTAATATATCTTTAATAATACTAATTATCTAATTAGGAACAACCGTCTCTTTTGACATATTTGTTGCCTGACGTTAGGTGGAAGTATTTTATCTATGCGAACCTTTTGCTGGCGTAACTGTAGATAGCTTAATTTGGCAAGGTAACGAGCTAACTAGCTTGGTTGTTAGCTAAAGTTAACGTTTTGGCTATAACTTAAGCTAACTGTAAGATGTCGTATTTTAACTGGTAGCAAGCTATGTGACTAGTGTATTACGTGGATTTTTTTTTATTATTTAGAAGTGTTTAAAAGTAAGAATTGGTGCTCTTAGTGACTTTTCTCCCCAACGTAGAATAAAACAAGCTGTGAAAGTCGACCTATGCTCCAAATTAATTTATTAGCAGTTAACATTATTGATGTGTCCCTTCCTAGTGTGACAGACCCCTCTTTTTTGTCTCCCCAGAGCAGACCATGGCACAGTCCTTCCCAGGAAAACCAGCTCCAACCTGCCAGTCCACCCCCAAACCTGGGCACCTCCTGGTGTTGCCAGCTGGGAAGGTATTTAAGTTGATTCAGTCCTAAAATTGTAGGTATTGCACTTCAAACACTTTCAGACGAACATCTTGCATCGAAACTGCAACCCCCCTGCTTTGTGTTGTTTGGCACACAGCGTCTCTTTGTGTGTCCTCAGGACCATACTAGAGGACAGGATGTCATGAACCAGACAGGGGAGGACACCTTGTCATTTGTGACCCTTGATGAGGGCCATGGGCAGCACAGGTGCAGAGTTATGTAATCTGAAAGTGTAGCCATTTGCCATCTGCTCTTTACATTTTACTGACTAAGCCGATGTGCTCTTATGTTGTTAAACTGACAAAGTAGGCTAGTGTATTTACTAAAGGCTTGTTTTCAAGTGCTTTGTGATTTAGTATATTGTTATACAGGCAGAGGCAGCTCACTGTTTTTTTCTCCTCCCTAAAAGCACATATTGGATATGAAAGGTTGTTAAATTCCTCATCACCTAAGACATTGACAATGTTATCACCTATGCCTCTCTAAGGGCCACGATACTCAAGTTTTCTTCTTCTATTCTTGGAAGTGAGGATTCAGGTGTGACCCTGGGCATCTTCAGCATCAGTGAGATAGATGAGTCACTGAGAAGTGAGACGCCAGCTGAGGAGGCTGCTGAGGCTGCATGCTCTTCCTCTCCTAACAGCTCAAAGATAGAGGAGATTGGCAAAAGAGCTCAAGACCTGATAGAGAGGATCAACCAGAGCCGAGCCATGGACCAAGAAGTCACGGCCGGCTTCGAGAACAAACTACTGAGTAAGGTAAGTGTTGTGGTTGTGATAAGGCAGTCAGCCCAATTATTGACCTTAGTGATTTAGTGTGCATTAGGAAATTCATTATATATGTTAAATACATGATGAACTAGACTGTCTTTTCTGTCTTTGTGTGTGTGTGAGACACCTCCCTGCACCCATGTGATCGTTACACCTCCACCAGGTGAATGAAGTGTGTCAGCAGGTAAAGGAGCAGATGTTCACCAGCTACGAGGAGCACGGCCGTGGGATGGAGGCCAGTCTCGAGGAGCTGTCTGAGGTGCTGGAGAGGAGCAGCCAGCTCAGCTCAGAGCTGCAGAGCGTCAGCCAGACCCTGTCAGCCCTCAACACAGGTCTACTACAGACGCCAGGGCCGTGACCAAAGAGGGTTTGTCAGGTAGAGGCAGGCGGCCATTATGAGCCTCTCTGGTGATTGTTGTCCTGTTTGTAGTTGGAAGTGCTAGTCGGTTCTTTGTAAAACCACTGAGGAATATTTTATGTTTATATCTATGTTTTTTTTTAGGCAACACAAACCAGATCTTCTTTAACGCCTCATTTATTATTACCTGAAAGGTGAAAGTGGTCCTGGATCAGCATCCAACTGAGTTCCTTGAGTATTATCCAGAACTCTCCCGCTCCTGGTTGTTATGACAACAGTTACGTCAGTTTGTGTGTTCCTTGTGTACTCTGGATGTGTAGTTGAGTTTCCAGTGGGATGTTAGATAGTAAGTAATGTTTATTTATATTGACTCATCTATTTAGCCCTCTTCAGTGCTTATTTCGTATGTTTTGGCTTTACACCAAGTGGATGTAGAGATTTTGGCTTTTGTTCATTATTAAAGCATCAGCTACAAATTTTTGTTTTGTTTGTTGGTTCCTACTGCCCTTTTGCTGTTGTCTCAAATAATGAAACACATTACAAACAGTAATATCAGCTTTTATGATATTTTTAGTAACTAAAGCCTTGATTCCCATCTTCTATATTGAAAACTCATGATTATGCCATGAGTTAATATGAACAGCAAACTGCACTAGAGTGAGATGAGGATTACTAGTAAAATCCTCACTGAACAACCACGTGGCAATTGACAAAGCATTGTATTCTGATGAAAACAAGACAGTTGACAAGTGTTATGTAATGTGAAGGACCTCGTGGTACTGGTATAGTCCATGATAAAAGAACATGCCTATACTGATCCTAATTTACAGCACAGACGTATGGAAAGGCTATAACATGTCTAATTTGGATTGGTCCAGTTCATAACCTTGTATTTTTGAAACAATTTTATCACATCTATCACATTCTAAAAACATAACTTCTGTTCATGCCAACATAACATTGTGATGTTTTATCTTATTTTCATAACAATGCACAACCTGGTTCAACACAATTGTCAGGTAGGGGTGTGTGTGTGTGTGTGTGTGTGTGTGTGTGTGTGTGTGTGTGTGTGTGTGTGTGTGAGAGAGAGAGACTTCAACACAACATGATGATTTCTCTTCATTCCAACATTGTAAGAATACACAATTTGGCTCAACTTATCTTTTGACAAAACCGCTTCACACAGCCTCTCAGGCCCACAGTTTGACTTCATATTGTACCGATTTAAACTAATATATGATAAAACCTCAAATGTATCATGACATCTTTACCACGATGAAATCACTTGACATAGCAAAAACACAATTTGTGTTTGTCGTCATCACACATTCAGGGAAATAAATTACTCTTCCTGAATCTGTGATCACTAATTGTGTGTATGGTTGCCTAGATACAAATGGTGGCTCACCTTACCCCTTTCTCCCCTACAGACAACTGGAATACTTAAATAAGCTTTTTTTTATTAAGCTCTGATCAACAACCTTGACCTTTCTTTGACAAACCATGCAAAACCATGCAAAATGATGACATCTGGGGATATAGTCAGTAAAGTGCAAACAGCATTCAGTTTGATATATTTAAATCAGTAATTGAGGGGTGAGATAAACATGATTCTTTTTTTTTTTTTTTACCAATTCTCAAATGAAAGAGTCAGCATAACCGGATAAAACTGAAAAATAGGTTCAAAGGCAATTCAAATCCAAACAAGTTGGGGGCCATTTAAGTTATTTTGCTTGAATATACAGTATTGTGGTAGTGTTACATTACTTTGCTTACATCAATAACTGCTGCAAATCTGTACCCCCACAATTCTGCTATCTGGATCATGGATCTTGACCTCATTCAAAACTGTCACTGACAGTCTTACATACTTCCAGTCACTGGAGCAAATGACCATGAAATTCTATTGAATGAATTTAACTGCCATTATCCACTGGGAAATTGGAAACTAAAAATAAACCATTGCTGGGGAACAGCGACTGAGAGTAGAAAAATAGCCCTCTATAAAAATCTACTTTTGAATAATTACACTCCACAAGAGTCCACAAGTTCAGTGACAGACTTGCTGCTGAAAACCTGAATGTTATTTCTCTCAAAGCTGTACATATACACATGTAAAGCAAATATATATTCTACAAACTTGAGAGGAAAAAATTGACATTGCCACATTGCCATTATGCAGATGGCAATCCATCAAAGTAATCTGAAAGCTGTTTGTGCCGATTACAGAGTTGACAGGAGATTGACATTTTTTTTCATGTTAGTTGGATATCTGCAGTAGGAGGCTGGATCTATTTGCCAACAGTGAAGGACTGCAATCCAGTGATGACTCTGCCCAGAATCAGGGCATGGATGTCATGAGTACCTGGAGGAGGAGATAAACGGTATGGCTCAGGATCAATAGGTACAATACATGTATAGGTGGGACATGTGTGGGTATTCGTTGGGATTATGATCTTCCTTCGTAAGAAAATATTCATCATCAGCTGTGAAGCAATCAAGTTAAAATTAAACTTATAAATTATTGGTCCAGATGTTACTGCCAAATATTGCCTTCTCTTGTGATACTCTGCTCAGTTACACTTCATACAATGTTGACCCCTGCTGGTGCAAACATGGCACTGAAAATTGTACCTGTCAATTTTCATCCCATGTACCTAAAATAAAATCAGTTTCTGCAGATATACTATACTTATACATATACATATACATATACATATACATATACACATATATATATACTCTTCTAAACATGACTGGACAACACAGGTGTACTATTCCCTGCACCCTCACCTTCGTAAGTGTTGACAGCTTCCAAGTTCATGACGTGACGGATGATGTGGTACTCGTCAGCGATGCCGTTTCCTCCCAGCATGTCTCTGGCCTGCCTGGCGATGTCCAGCGATTTACCGCAGCTGTTCCTCTTCAGCATGGATATCATCTCTGGGGCTGCTCTGGTGAGAAACACATACGGACACAGCAAATGAGACAATGGAAGCTAAGATCCAGGGCTTTTACGTTCTGAAATAGTTGTCAGGTGTCATTTTGTCTGTGGCGGCAATATGAGAGAACGCATTCAGGCACAACACACAAGACAACGTGGCCTATCTCTAAGGTCCAAGGTTATCACATTCTGAAATAGTTTGGCTGATGTACGTTCCCTCAGGGTCTACTCTGAAGGACAGTAATACTTAAAAAAAGTAGATTCTGGTAGGGATTCTCTCCTTGCTCAAGGGCACTTCGGCAGGGCAGATGCTTGCTGTCACCGGGCTTGAACCCGAGCTGTCTGGTTGAAGCATGGTCTCCCTTACTCACTATAGTGATAATTCCATCGAATAGACCTATCTAATACACGGCAGTTAGAAATTCCTACTGTATTTACTTCTTTTCATCGATGAGTCTTCCCAGCTGCAGACAGGATTGTAGGCCAATGGTGATCTCTGTCAGCATGTCAGCCATTTTCTTCTGCATCAGCTGATTCCTGGCCAGTGGCACACCAAACTGGATTCTGTTTTAGAAAGAAGATTAGAAATGTAACCATGATTGATCCGTAATGCATTAAGCAAAATTTTGAGTTACTGAATTCCTAGAGCCCACTAAGCAAAGCAGGTCGGGTGTCAAAAATGTTGAAATGGCTGTACTCAGACAGACTCTAAATTGAATTTTCATCCAATTCTAAACCACCAAAATAAAATTACTCTGATACCAGATACATAAGAATGACTCAACACTCTTGTGTGATACAAGAATAGCATAGATATAATCTAAGGACCAGCCGTGGGCCCCTGACCTCTCACCTGTCTAGTGTGTACTGACGAGCAGCATGGAAACAGAACTCTGCAGCACCCAGAGCACCCCACGCGATACCGTACCGGGCGTTGTTCAAGCAGCCGAAAGGACCCTGGAACCAGAGAAAGCAGAGGGATGATCAGTTACTCCTGTGTGAAGTATAGATTTCAAACCGCCTTCATCAATGCAAACGCAATTGTATTCTGCTCTGTGTGCAGTGAGTCAGACTTTATTTCATGTGCATATTATGGACATATAGAACAAACTTTTATGATGACTTGGACATCTATGATGTTTACAATCCACTCCACTCACCCCCAGGCCAGAGACGTTAGGCAGCATGTTCTCCTCGGGAACCTCCACCTCATCCATGATGATCATACCGGTGGCAGATGCCCTCAGGGAAAACTTTCCCTCGATCTTGGGTGTGGAGAAGCCCTTCATGTCGCGCTCTAAGATGAAGCCCCGGATCTTCCCATCGTCACATTTGGCCCAGACGACGGCGATATCTGCTACTGGGGAGTTGGTGATCCTGAAGGTGAAAGCGTAAAAGGAATCAAATGTTAGGGAGAGGCCTTTGTGTTATGCAATGTCGGGTCTGTCTAGTTACACAGTAGAGAAAATGAACCAAGAATAAAGGACATGACAATGAATTGTCACAATACAGTTTGTTAGTGGATTTTTTTTCCACAGTAAATAAAATACCACTGCAGTAAATATACTATAACCTGTTTAACATCTTATGTCTTCAGACTAGATGGATTAGACAAAATTCAATCCCTAGACAACCCTTAAACTCATTCAGTACTACAGACATTAGATAAATGTCTTTGAACTGTGAAGGGCTCCACCATGTGGACAACAAAGTCTTAGACAATGGCATGTTGTTTATAAGTCATATGGTGTCCTGGGACACAACAAAAAGCTTGACCTTGAAAATAGAAATGCTACTCAGAATTTCAAATAATATATTCAATGACAGAAAAAAATAGATAAAAGCAAAGTAAATAAATAAATGAAAAATGTTTTTGTCAGTGCTTGTCATGTACCCTGCAAGTCCTTATAGTTTACACAGACATCAGAGACTTCCAAGGGTAAAATTTCAACACTAACTTATGAAGTATATGCTTGTGTATTTACTGGAAACAAGTGCAACTATTTAATCATTATAGAGTTAATTATTGTGGTCTCTATTGTATCTCCCATATCAGACAGCCACACTGTTCCCATGAATTTGTTTACATTCTTAGGCTCTTGCTATTTTGACACCGCTTGACCCTGCCTTAAAATAGTACTTCTGGGATAAAGGAGATCTGAGCACACACGAACATTTCTGCTCTTGCAGTGATGCATGATAAATAACCTGATTCATAATCTTTTATGTCCTTTGTCAGCTGTCAAGCTTTGAAAAAAAGTATAGTCAGGTACTCAAAAGACAGGCCTTTGATTAAGGTAATGTAATAAATAAATCCACCACGTGCTAACTCGCTATTAATATCAACTCTCTCTATTGCTGTATGTTATGAACATAGTGACCTAGTCCTTTCAAAGAAACCACTTCTATATTTCTATTGTAATTCATTATATCCACTACATCAAGAATTCAACTTAATCTGCTCACCAGGTCTTTGAGCCAGTGAGAGTGTAGGTGCGGCTGGATGGGTTGTACTTGGCTCTGGTTTCCATACCGCCGGGGTCACTGCCGTGGTTAGGCTCCGTCAAGCCAAAGCAACCCAGGATCTCTCCACGAGCTGGGAGGAGTCAGAGGATGGAGAGAGTGATAATAATGCTGGGATAAATCAATAAAGAATAATCAAAGAACTTGGGTGTAAGTAATAGTATCTGACAACACAAGACTTCTACTGAAATCATTACTGTACTTTCCCTCAGTTTTTACTGATTAAGTGTAAAGATGAGGTCAATAGGAGGTTTCATTATCACTGGGAACAGGAAAATAATTCTGTGTGTACTCATGGTTATTGTGAGCGGATAATAATGTCCTCTAAATGGCATATATATGTTTACGTCGTTTCTCCTCTCTTTCTCCTTACCTAGTCTGGGGAGGTATTTGTCTTTCTGCTCCTCTGTGCCGTAGGCGTTGATGGGGTGCATGACGAGAGACGACTGCACACTCATGACAGAGCGGTAGCCGCTGTCCACTCTCTCTACTTCTCTGGCAATCAAGCCGTAAGCCACATAGCTCGTCCCAGCACAGCCATAACCTTTATGGCAAAGGGAGACATGGGGAGCCAAAGGAAGAGAGAGGTTATAAGTGTCGCTGAAAGCAATATGTGGAGCATGATATGAATTGAAGTTAACCAAGTAAAGTATTATAGGCTCATGCTTTGGTGTTTTTGGCATGATACACACAGTCAGTGATTTCTCAAAAACAAACAACTATTTAGCCCACAGTGTACAGATGACCAAAGTCCATCCCAGATAATTATTTAATGCTAGAGGTTGGGGATGTTTAGCTGTTTCATAAGAGAAATATGTTTAAACTTTATAACCTAGAAGAGTATGCCATAGTAAACACAGATCTGTGGTTGATTCTGTTTAGGTCATCAAAAAGAGATGGAAGGATCTTTTCATTTCACTGCACACCCTTTGTGTGTAGTTGACAAATAAAGTTCTTGAATTGAATCTTGAATATACATGTGGCCTTGACAATGTAACATACATGTAATGACTAGTGAGCAGTGCACTTGTTAAAGGGACATGGATGTAAAAGGGTTTAGACTGGCTCAGACTCACCTTTAATAGTTGGGCCCAGGACACCCAGCTCTCCCATCTCTGACACAATCTCTCTGTGGAACACTAAAGGAAAATGACATAACAAGCTGTCAGATGTATTAAAGCTCCACCACTGACAGTCCGTCACTACAGCTTGAGTGCACATGATGAACGAGCCAACAAAGTGTTAAATCAATAAATAAATATTGCTGCATTCACGTCATATGGGAATAACCAACAGAACAATTTCAGCTATACTGGGGAGTATGGCTGTGAAGGCAACATGTAATGAATTGAATGCCCTAGATCCTGCATGCAGGGGGATGAATATGAGTCTCATTCTGGCTTACCTTCATTTCTGTTTGCCATCAGGATGCGGGGCATGAGTTTTTCCTGGCAGTAGGTGCGGAAGGAGTCCCTGATCATAATCTCCTCCTCAGTCAGCTGGCCCTCCAGGTCCAGGGCATCACGCCAGTTGAACTGGACTTTGGCTGTCAGACATTTATTAGAAGAACAATTAGAAAGCCAACAAACCATACTTAACAATGTGTTTGAGTGTGTGCTTCCATTTCAAATTGTCACTTGGGAATGTGATTTCAGAAGTTAGCAGACTAACGTTATATCAACACCTACGTGCTTTGGGCTTCTGCTCTGTCTTCTCTGCATCTGTAGAAATACAACCCACATATTAGCCAGTTATTAGAAAAGTCCACTGTGTCATATATTAAGTGTAAAGATTTACATTTTGGTCAACAATGGATGGTAAGTAGAGAAAAAACGACTTTACAAATGCCATATGCTCTGTTACTAAATCCACATCAGCCTACATTTTCATCACTGGACCCCAGTGTGACTCTATGATGTAACATGTAATTACCCAATCTAGCCGGTGCTGCAGTTGCCTGTGATCTGGAAGCTGAGATGATGGCAGATCTCTGAGGGTTGACTAAGAGACGGCACACAGCGCTTCTCAATGCCATGGCGGGATTATTCTATTAGAATGAACAGCAAATAGGAGAACATTTTAATCACATTCACCAAGTTAGTTACCTCAAATCAAGTGCAATCAATAAAAAATCCAACCATACAGTAGAAGCAATGACATGAGCTTTCACGCTCCCCATACAGTAACTACCAACCGGTAATTCCTCTTGCAATGACTTGCTGGACTGGTCATTGTCAAAGAGGTACCCTGTCAGAGAAGCAACACTAACCTTTCCTTTGAGAAAAGCAACAATTGCTACTGGTTGGTTGGCAAGCTAGGCTAACTTGCTAGGTTATGTAGTCGCGTTACGTCACGTTAGCTAGTAACGTGTCAATTGCAGATAATTCCCGAGCGACCATACTCACACTCTAGACCAGCAGCGTGTTTTGTAAATACTAGAATATGATGATAACTGTAGTAGGAACATTTACCTGTGTTTAATCGTACAATACGTCTGCGTACTACCTTCACTTCTTCACCTCTTAGGTTGATAGGGCAGAAAGAGCGAACGTCAACACAGGGATACGTCATCGCGTAAAAGCAAACCAGAGTGGTTAACTTGTGTCGCCATGTTGAGTGTGGTGAACTATGTACCATGATTAAACAAGTGTTGCCTAAATGTCCTTGTACTAATTTAACCTATTGTTTATGCTATTAGACTACAAATCTCACATTTAGAGATGCTATTGCGGAGGAAGTATTTGTTTGTGTCCTTCCGTCATCACTGAAGATGGCTTCTTTTGAAGGCCATTCGAACTACCTTGTGCTAACTGGAAAACATTTCTGATTGGCTCATGAGCAGGGGCGTAAATGGGCGTGAAGCTCCACGCCGTTGTTCAGGTTCATGTTTCAGTTCCCAGAATAAATGGACCCCAAATCTTTTGGCCTACCAGACAATAGGTCAAACCTTCTGCCTATGAAAACCTATTTTGTATTATTCTTTGCCCAATATTCCTGTCAGCAGGATGATTTGGCCTATAAATTCTGTATCATCATATTGATGTATTATCATAACAGGGCTGCACAAGCAAGGATTTTCGGGGGGGCATTGTGAGTTGTTACGCAAAACATATTCCAGGAGACACAGGAGAGATTTTTTTCCCACTCCTTTCATAATGGTAAGCAATGGTGTACCAGCAGGGTGCAGCATTCAATAAGACAAACCCACATGCCAGTTTGACTGTAAAACTGACATGTGGGTTTACATTTATCCCACAATTATCCCAGTGGTGTTTGACTGTAGACATGATGAAATCCAGTTAATTACTTCGGTTTATCTCGTGTGACCAGTTGTTTTTCAGAAGGAGACACATTTGATATTTGGTTTTAAATTAAACTGGTCGTGGTTAATGAAATATGGATATCTGCCACTGTCACACCGCAGCGAGTCAGTATACATCCTTCACCACTGAGCTTTGTGTTATGATTACCGAACAGTTCAGAACATCCTCTTCTATTGGCTATACATCTAAGACATTCAAGTCGCCTTGACACATTTAAATGAACTCACTATATAGAATTATACAGCCATGGTACATAATAGGCACATTATCTCATACACACATTTTGAATCGCTCTTCTCTATAACAAAGAGGGGAAATCTATCCTACCCACTAGCAGCTCACACAGTGTAGAGTCAGACTCAGTCATCACCTGTTATAGGTTGAATTATGAATGAATAGATTGCATTTATAATTAATGTTATCTTGAACTTCATTAGGCCAAAAACAGTTATGCTTTGTCATTGCGTTCCTGCCACACAGGCCTTTTTAATGGTGTGATGAAAACATATTCAGTCAGCCTAGTGGTACCCTACAATTCCCATGCTGTAGAAAGCCACATGCGTACTACAAAACTCCTGTGGTTACATTTTTGCATTAGTTTTACAGCCTCTTTATTTTGGGAAGGCTTAGATAGTATTATAGTTTGCATCCTCTGTATATTATTGTTGTTTACCAAAATGAGACTTATAACCATAGTCAGCCTATCCCTATGTTCGTAAATGTTAGAAGAAATGAATAGCGTCCCGTTAGAAGGGCTGCGTGAATGCCAAGTCCTGCCCCCGGTCGGTCATTCGCTGCGCCCCTTGTCAATCAGAGTTTGGTGCGCTTTCATTGGTCATTACTCTCCTCCAAAGAATTTCTCTGTAAATGTTGTCAGGACAGTTGAGATTTGGAGCGGACTTCTACCAAGTGTTACAACTGACAGACCCGCAACACGATAATCTCTGTCAAAACTGGGAGTATGATATAGGCTTCAGTTTTTGATCTCATTTGAACCGGAAGACACACATCCCAATAATCATGGAACTGGAGGAGAAGCCGAAATATGGTAATTATTTAAAGCCCAAAACGAGCATGCTTCACTTCATCTGTCCTGCGGTATCTCTCAGGCAGAGCGACTTACAGTAGTTTCGTTTGTTATGAAGGAAGATACTCGCCACAGGCAAGCAGCTACTCTATCCTGTTTGCGTGCAGGATACCAAAATGTTAGTTTTTTTATTTGTTTTTCTCGTTGTTGCAAGCTTCCCCTAGCTGGCACTTGAAGAACTGTAGTCCAGTTTCCCTCGCACCTCTAATGATTGGGAACTTCTGCATATCCATACCTAAATATTTGCGTGTAGAGTAGTGACTTGTGAATAGTGCTGTCCAGTACATATACCGTGCAGAAACCTAAGTATTTTGTCTGTCATGAAATGAAAAGGCACAGTGCCTTATATAGTAAGTAGGCTGTTAGTTAAACAGCCTAGTATATTGTCAGGGTGTAGTGTACAATGTCCCAGTTTAGCTTTTGCTTGTCCAGTTGCTGCTACATTCCTCAGACTGGTGACTTGCCAGCTTAGCTCAGACACAGACGTGATGCTCAGCTCAGCTATGTATAGAACATATCTGGTTAGAAAATCCCAGTGTCCCAGAGCAGTGTCTTTATTTGCCATAAGGATGCCTTGATCTTCATCTGTTATTTTCATCATGCTCATTTGCAGGAGTATATATTTCTAGTTTAATATCTTTAAAATATTCTTCTTTTGAAGTCTATCTGTATTGTTGAAAACAGGATCTCTAGCTGCAATGGGGTGGCCACTCCAGAGTGTATACTCTGTTGTTGTTATTTTAGGTTAAGCAATCCCTCCTTACCCCACATAGCCTTTATAAATGTGTTTTAGCAGTGACACGCCCTGTTATACGGGTGGTATGGCATACGCCCCTCCGTAAGCAGCCCAACGGGGAAGTGTCTTCATAGAGAGAAATTAAGGATGGAAAGATTCACTCGAAGAAAAGGCAAGTAGCACTGTAGGGATTCTAACATTGATTGAACATTGCCTCATGTTTTGGGGTGATAACCTCTTCTTTTGTACACCTTATGTTGGACTGTTTTAAAGAGGTTTCGCTACACATTCAGTTATGTAGCGATGTATTGGGTTTATTTAGCTTGTGCAGGATGTTGTCAAGTAGGGATACATAATAGGAGGAGGACTTGACGGTTGTCTCCCTCCTCTCTATCGTCTGGCAGTCATCATGTAGCTGTAATGTAGGGTTTCCTCCTCTCCCCTGCACACACCCTTTCCTCTCTGCCTGTCCCATGATTGCTAATTGATTTTCATTACCAACCCTCATTTCTACCCTTCACTACAATATTATATCTATCATTGTTTGTAATAACCAGAATTCATATAACGTGTCAAGCATTTAGATAGTATAACTCAGAACAAGATGATAAATGGGACGATATAGAGGAGAAACATAATTGCATTTAGGCCCATGGGATTAACCAGTGGTGACTTGGCCGCAAATGCGCTTAAGGACTGATTGTGGTATGAGATGTGGATGTCAATAGCTTCATGAAACTTTCAGTGAGACACCATCCACATTCTAATATTTCTCATCAAAATTATCAATATATCTTGTGACTTCAGGCAATCCAACCAAAAAAGGAGGTGAGGTTATTATTATTATTATAAGAGTCCCTCTTTACATTCATTAAGATGATGGATGGTTGCTGTTGTTGTCAATGCCACACGCCTTCGTTTCATAGCAGTTTTACCTCCTTGAACTGAAAGAGTTGATCAGAGGATTTACACCATAATGTATATAATAATAATGGATCTTGCATTTAATCTGTGCACCACATTTTCCAGTTCTGAGGAATGTGTTTTAACATCTTTTTTCAATGCTGTATTCATAAATTTGTATTTAACATGCCATGCCACCGCGTGTGTAGGATACGTCCTCACACACTGTAGTCCTAACACACTGTATACGTCCCACCACTGTTACATGTTGGAGTAATTTCAGGCTGAGTTATATCAAGAAACCTCAATGACAGGATCTGACCCAGCCTGCAGCCATGCCCTGCTGTAGATTAGCTGTAATTAAAAGCCATTTTTAGAAGAGTGGTTTGAAACCTGATCCCGAGTCTCTCTGATCTCTCCTTCAAGTTTTTGCAGTTTGCTAGCTGTATTTAAGAATTTAGTTTTTTGCCTATTCCAGCTGTTTTCAGTTAAATTGTCTTGTTACCACGCAGTCTTTATATTCTCACGAGTCACAAGCGGCTGGAGCCTGCAGAAGAAGCAAGGCCTGCATCATTACAGCCGTGCTTTTCCCTTTTAATATGCTTGATCGTGGCCTCATAACCCAAACAGAATCATGTGACTTCACTAACTTGCCAGTGATTCTGCCAGCTAGTCTACAGTCTGCAGCACAAAGGCATGTTCATAGCTGTGTGAGACTGAATGGTTATTAAGGTCAGGCAGAATGAGTTTGACAAGACCGTACTTTAATTGGGATGTTTAGTTACAGAACTAGCACCACCCATGAGAGCCACTGGGAACTCCCCTCCCTATTTATATGTCGTGCTAGTGGGCTTCCTTCCCGAACCAGTAGCTATGCATGTTGACCTTGGCTGATGTTACTGACCCTCTTTGGAGTAGATGTCACTCTTTGTTAGCGGGAATAGACACATTATTGACGCTTTGAAAACGTCTTTATTTCGGTTAAATGTTCCTTAAAATGTTTTATTTAAATCTTTTACATTTGAGTCAGGAATGTGGACTTGGCTCCTGAGGAGTGAAGTCAATTTAAGATAACTTTTTTAGACTAGGAAATGTTATTGTGTTTGCTTCCTGTTTGGCTTGGTGCACTTCTACACTGTGGAAGAAAGTAAAAGTGATATATCTGGTCTGTTTCAATACGGTGCCTTCTGTCGTCTGTGTGTGACTGAACGCTCCTCACTGAAGTAGCCAGTGGTACCAAATGAGATAATGGTTGGATGTTAGGAGCTGATCATTTATCATCTTGTAAGACAGGAGAAGTGATGTCATTTCTGTTATAAAGTCAGTAAGGGCCGCAGCAAGACTGCACTTTATAAAGATAAAGATTTTGTCAAGGGGATTGTGTAGGAGAGATGGATTGAGATTTATTGTTACAGCTGACTTATGATAACATATTGTACCATACGTAGCTCAGCTGAGACCACAGGAATTGAATTTCTCATCGACTCGAGGGGATGCCCTAAAAATAGAAGACTATACCAACTAACGCAGTAAAAATGTACGAGGGCGTCCTGATATTAATTATCCCAGTGGTGGTGCACAAGTTTATTGTTAGTGTTATCAAGCCCCTAGGTGCATCTGTGATTAATATAGACTCATGTAGTTGTGCAGACACAGAGACAGCATAGAAACAGGCCATGTATATGTAGGACAACATTCTTCTTTACTCCGGTTGTAACCACATTATCAGCAGCAGTTGTGTAATCTCCAGCAGTCAGCACTGGAGAACTTCCTAACAGACAGCACTGTCACATACGCTGAATGCTTCACAAACTGTCAGGTTCACATTATATTAATTTAATTACATTTCCTTATTTTAAAAGGTATGACTGTTTGGTCTAAGTGTGACAGCTTGAGAATGGTCTGTTTTTGTAGATTGTGTTAGCTAGTGGTGTTGCTTCCTCTGTTAGCTCCAGTGTAAATAGATTTGAACTTGGACTTCAACACTCCCCACCCACTTACTGTAATGAAAGACATGTGGGAGACCAGGCAGAGGGGGAGGTATTCGAGTCTGCCTACTGTATTGCCTCTTCATGACATCATAGTCCTGTCTAGAGTGTTGTTGTGCTCCAGTAGCTAATAGACGAGACCGTCTGACTAAAGTGATCGTTGAAGTAGAAACCCCACCGATCAAAAGGGAGCTAGTCCAAAATGTCAAACTTCTAACACATATAAACTGTGGTGATGTGGCACAGAAGTAGTAGTAATTTTGCCTGTTTGCAAATCTTGCATGATACTTATCGGGGAAGATAATGGAATTTGTGCCTCTTCAAAGGATTTTTGGGGAAATTATATGGCATTTCATAATTTAATCAAAACTCTTACTCATGCAGCAAATGTTATTTGTCTTTATAATGATTTTAGGGAATGCAGAGGGGCATCATGCACAGTAATGGTTTAGTGAAATTGGATTAGATCCCTTGGAAAGAATCCTTTTAACAGATTAAACTGTTGCCCATTACTGCCCACTGCCACCCACCATGCTTCCCTCTAGTACGACCCCAATGTGTATTGAGATGCTATACAATTGCTTGGCAAATATTGTAAATGTCTTAAAATCATGTCCCTCATTAGGTTGTTCTATGTGACAAGCTCCAGCCATCCGCCAGTCCAAGCAGATTAAAACAAATGTTCAGAATTATTTTCAAATACTGTTTGACCTCTGTTATCATCTGCCAGTGTTCATCGGTGAAAACACAATAGAGAGAAGAGGCAACTGTTGTTGGGATGTTGTGCTGTTTGTCGTGCCTTGTATCATGCAACAGATTCAGTTGCTAGAAAATGGTAGCCTCTGTTTCACATTCATTCAGTGAAAAACCTTGTGCCTGTGGAAAATCGGTTATGCCGAAGCCAAGGCTCCTAATGGGCCTTCCCATGTGAAGCAACATTGGCCATGACAAGAGAACAGAACAGATGGAAAGTTTCAGTCATTTTAGCTGAATCTTCTGTTTCTGTAAGCATCTGTGCAAACAGTTTGGAACAATCAGTCCGTCTGTGCACACATATGAGCATCCAATGTCCTGTTGCCTTTGACTGCTGAATGCAGAGAGCAATCCAAGAACTCCCTTGCATGCAAACACCCACACTGAAAGCAGGGGCAACATCAGGATTTGGTTTTGATCTCTTTATGGCCCTGTGAAGCTCGGCACAGCAGCATGGAGCCAATGCAATGCCAATGCCAATGCAATACTGCAATGTGCCCACAAGATGGGAGAAAACACAGACAGGGTAAAAGTTTGACTAGAAAACACTTGGCCTTGTTAGTTGATCAGCCTTTGGGTTTCTACCCATGTGTAAATATCCAGTGCAGATAGATTTGACGGCCACAAGGTGAAACATAAGCCACAGTAGTTGAAGTAATGCATTTATGGGCATGTGCTCCACTGCAGGTGCTGTTTGATGTTACCTGCATTCTTCAGACTAAAAAATCCTGCACACCTGAATCTCATCATTCGTCCTTCACAGCAGCTACACAACAATCCCACTGACACTCACTGCTGGAGGGAATGGTGGAGGCAAATTCCTCTCTTCTTCTCCAAACACATTTTTCCGATATCCGATAGTATCTGTGCAACTTGGTATTCTCTCTCTCTCTCACGCACACACACCTAAACAGCAGGGGGAGGGGTCAGCAATTATTTGTGTGTCCACGCCTCTTATCAGCCCCACTTCCCAGCCTTCCCCTGTTCAGTTAACCTGCCTGTTTAGATGGCTCCCTGGAGACAAAGGCAGAGAAAGAGGAATAGAAACCAGGAATAAAAGTGGAAAGCCAGACAGTGAGGAGTCTGTTGGAGAGAAAGAAGGGGAGGAGAAAGAAGGAGATGTACAGGTGGAGTGAGGCAGCTATTGCAGGAAAAACACAGGAAGGACTCTGAGGTGGAGCGTTGCTGCTTTGGTTCACAGCTATTCAGGAACAGGTTGGACAGGTTTCTCCCTCCACAATACCTGGGTCTCCCCCTCTCTTCATAATTTATACACACACACCGGTGGGCAGGAGAAGGAAGCAAAGCAGAAAAAAAGGCTGGAAAAAAGGTGGAGAGAGTGAAAGGGTTTTCTGTTCATTTGAACATTTGGCCCACAGAGGAATTTCAAGATGCCTGAGGAAGGAGCGTATTATGGAAAGCATGGTAACCACTTACTGCTCTTCATATTGGTGTTGGTTTCACATCGGCTACAAATGTTTAACTTTTGTTTTTAACACGGGAAGCAAGTAATTTATTTACAAAGTGTCTTTATTGACTAATCTTCAAGCTTCTCACTGCTGAAAAGGGAATCTGTCTTTTGAAGGCTGTTAAGGGGCAAAGTCATTTGTTTTGAGTGAAACTAGAGTGGCAGTATCAGCGTGACAACATAACGAGGAGCGAATGGGTGTGTGTTTGTGTGTGTGGAGAACCTGCTACTGCTCATTGTACAGGTGTGCTGAAGTGCGGGCAGCTCTTTATCTGCAGTTTGTCTTGCACAAATGTTACTGTGCTGTGTGTTGATAAGGATTAGAGGAGCTGAATAGTACGGATAGACTGTTTTTTCATCTAAATATGAAAATATCACTGCCTGGATGCTTTTTATACCTGTGTCACTGTTGTTATGGCTAATTGAGTTAACAAGGCTGCCTTTTTCTTTCTTTGTTGTTGCATTCATCCATTAAAATACACGTTGTTATATCTGGAAAACAGGGCTAACCTTGACTCAACTCTACCACATCAACAAGGGCGGAATAATACTCATTCCACAACACTTACATGAAATACAACACCCATGCTCTCTATTTCTCTTTTCCTCAGAGGAAGCAGTGTTGGGACTTATGCCTCTCTTATGCATCTGTCTGGTAAATGCTTGCTGCAGCATTATCAGCCTGACCACATACATTATTAATGGATCAAGACGCCAGGGAGAATATCATACTCTGTCTAGACCCAGTGACTCAGGTGTCAGGATTTGCTCCCATACACGCATGATGCTACATGTACATATACATGTTGTGGTATTATCGGGTTGGTTATTAGTGCTTTGGGGGTTTGAACGTCTGGACAAGACAGACATGCTGTCATAGTGTTGGTCATTTTAATTTTCAGGAATTTAAAAATATTTTTGCATTAGAGCAACTAACTACTCCGTTATCGAATCAATGCCTTTCTGCCTCGGCTCCAACAATAGTGGCTCACATTACTTTCCGATTTCTATGTTGGAGATCACCCACCTGCTGACTGAAAACTATGAAATGGGGCCTAAATCTTGTCTTTTGAGGCAAGATTAGTACATATAGGTTGCAGATGTAGGCTTATTTACTTAAATAAGAGATCTCCTCCCTCCCGGCTCTGATACAGAGACCTTAGATAACCTGCAGTTAACTTTACTAGATGTCTGAACATACTAGGCTTATCAGAAGCCTGCAGTGCATAATCTGGCAGAGCAGGCACTCCTCCCTGTTGGACTTGACCCTGAGACATCTCAATCTTGATCGTACCACCTCAGAAAGCTTTGTTGCTGATTTATATGAATGAATGAATGTGTTACTTCAAATTCAAGTTTGGTTAAGGCATAAACCATAAATATGTTTAAAATATAGTCTAACTCTTAATGCACTACAGTAAATGTTTCAGACCCCCTCTAGTGGCTGTGTAAGGTATTCTAGGTCTGTATTTCACATGGGGCATGCTTCTGCTTAGTCACCAGGGAGGAATTTGTCGGGTTGCCAGGCGTGTCTGCCTGGAGGGAAAAGTCATCTGACAGGAGAATGGGAGGAAACACAGTACTGTTTCTTTAACCTTAACTCGGCTACCTCATGAAGACGTTTAAACTGGCAGCTCTGTCAGGACTCTGGGTGCAAGGGGCATCTTTGTATTAAGTCATAATCAGCAGAGATTACGATGGCACTAGTGCATCCTCTCTCTCAACAAGCCATGTGTTTAGTCATAATACTTACAGCTCACTGAAAGATAAATATAATATTTTTTTTGTTTAGGTGAACCAAGGAAGTATGACGCTTCCTTCAAGGGCCCAATCCATAACAGGTGAGTAAAGATTTGATACCATCCCTGGTTTTTACAGTGTGCAGGAATGTACAGCAGGTTTGTTTCATCCCTCCAAACCTCTCCTTGTTCTCTTTATTCCAGGGGCTGCACAGACATTGTGTGCTGCATCCTCTTCATTGTTGCCATACTGGGTTATGTTGCAGTGGGAATACTTGGTAAGGAAAGAGCACCGCGACTTGGGTTTGTTGTTGCGATGCACTGTTGAGGTCATGTTTCCTCCACTGAGATCTGAAAGGATTAGGTGATATTATTACGTACTAATACTGACAAAGAACACACATCCGCCAGACTGTTGTATAAGCTTTACCAGTGATCTGTGCTGTTCTGCTCTGATGGATTGGTCGCTTGGTGGTTTTTCTGTCATGCTCCTCTCCCAGCCTGGTCCCAGGGTGACCCCAGGAAAGTGATCTACCCCACAGACAGTAGAGGCCAGTTCTGTGGGCAGGCTGGCACCCCACTGGAGTAAGTTGCCTGCCTATCATGGATTTCACTGTTGAGAAATGATCTCAGAAATGGTCATTATCATTTGTTCCTTTTTAAAATCTCACTCATTTGTTTAAGTTCTTTCTTCCTCTGACTGTTTTGTGTGTGTGTGCCTGTCTTTGTCTGCCTTAAACAGGAACAAGCGACTGTTGTTCTACTTCAACATCATGAAGTGTGCTAGCCCCATGGTGCTGCTGGAGTTCCAGTGTCCCACCACACAGGTGTGAACCTCCCTCTCCATCCACACTCATCATGCCTTTGTAAACTGTACTTTTGATTTGTGTTTGCTCCTTTACCAGTATGTACAAAACCATTCATTCCTGTCCCACCCTGCCATACTGCAGGTTTAATCATGAGCGGTGAATCCTTCTGATGCAGTAAGACTCCTGTAGTTGATTTAACTGTCATGCTGGCATTTCTGCTTCAATCTTAGATGTGTGTGGAGAAGTGCCCTGATAAGTTCATGACTCTTCTGAAGGCTTCCACCAACAAGAAGGATTTTGACTACTACAAAAACTTCTGCAAGGCAGAGCTGACTAACACAATGGTGCGTAGGATGCTTCTAGCCAATAGCAACATGTTGGACTTCAGTTATTTCGATTTTCAAAAAGTTTTGAAACTCTTTTTTAAATTTTTATTTATATATCTATTCAAATGCAGTTTTGGGTGTTCTGTGTTTCAGAGTGTGCCAGATATCCTGAAGGCAGGTCTATGTCCTGCCATGCTGACCCCCAGCAAGCCCTGTGAGTTGACTACCTACATCTGTAAAATGTTCTCCACGCCCTCCATCATTTAGTCCTCTTTGCTCTATGTAAACTACTCATGTCTCAGGCAAAACGGATCATTCAAAACCGGTTTTTATTTTGTGTACTTCCAGAGCTCATACGCTGGTCTGAATAGAAATGTATGGAAATTGATTAAAAAGATCGGGATTTGGACAAAAAGTCCTGAATGTATTTCCAGTAGACGTGGCTGCACATGTTATGTAATTGTAGGCCCTCAGTCATTTCACATTTTGATGTTTGTTGCTGTCATGAATGATCTCCAACTAATGGCCCAGATGACATTCATAATGCCCAGCCACTAGCAGCATACATCCTACTGAACAATCCAGTCAAGGAAATAAAGTCTGGAGAAAGTAGTAATTTCATTGGAAAACTTCTCCTGTAGTTGGTCCACACTATTTATTGCACAGCCTGTCATACTGTAACTGTGCCACAGCTTTTCTAACCATTATTTATCCAGTGATGGACTTGCTGAGCATGCAGGCTCTTTTTCAGCACCGCCCTGCTTTACAGGCATGGTGCTGCATGTTATCCTCAGCTGGTTGAGGGCCAGTAAAACTACAGTCCTCTATTGTCAGCCATTGAACAGCTAATTTTCTTAAGTTGTCTTTTCTTGCACTCCCCTCCAGTCACCCGTAGGTGCTTCCCAGCCCTGGGTCAGAAAGGAGGGGTAATCACTGTAGGAAACAACTCTCACTTTGATGATGGAACTGGGACCATGCGAGATGCCAAGGATCTAGTTGATGGAGTCAAGTGAGTACATCACTGGCATTGTTGTGACAAAATGATGTCATGCCTTCATACTGTCACTGTCACCATTTTTGACTAAAACATTTTGGAGACAACATACTGTAGTATATTTGATCATAATAGACTTGAATATGCCCTGTACTGTGGATAGAATATTACATCAAGGAATCTTTCCCACAGGAACGCCACTGTGGTGATCGAGGCTCGTCAGGTGGTCATGAAAATCTTTGAGGATTACACACATTCCTGGTACTGGATCTTGATGTAAGTGACTATCCCTCATTGTAAAGTCCACCTCCTGCAACGTGTTTACTCTGTTCCTGCAGAACTGCTAAGGCGTACAAAAACAAAACACTGCAATCTGAGAGCAAAGCAGGAAATGATATCACCTGTTTATAGCGCTCACTTTGCCTGCTTGCCTTATCTTTTTTCACGGCCTCAATTCTCTCCCTCTAGAGGGTTGGTTATTGCGATGCTCACCAGCCTGCTCTTCATCGTCCTCCTGCGCTTCCTGGCAGGGATCATGGTCTGGGTCATGATTGTCCTGGTGATACTGGTCATAGGATATGGTAAGGGCTAAAGTAGCTAAAGTAAAGGGCTAAAGTAGCTTCTCCTAATCTATACCATTCTCACCACAAATGAGTGGTTCTGATGCTGCGTTCAAGAGATTTTGGAAAGTCCGAAATTCTGAGTTCCTACTAGGAAAACTGTAGTGGCATGGCCCTTCAAGTCGGAATTCCAAGTAGGAAACTCGGGCTTTTCTCAACCCTCATGTTGCTGAGATGCAGTTATTGATTTTAAAGTTTGATTTTCAGCATCACGTGACCTTAGAACATATAAATTTGAAATGTAGAGGTGCACATAGTTACCAGCATTCACTAGCTAACGAACGCTGTCAAATATCATCGACATAACATTATCTGTTGGGAACATTTACCTTTGGCAAAGAAAATCTTTCATGCATCCATGTTTCTCCCCTGGTTTTCTGAGGGGATCTGAGCTGGAACACATGGAGATTGTCATTTATATAATTGTAGGCCCTCATTCATTTCACATTTTGATGTTTGTTGCTGTCACGAATGATGTCCAACTAATGGCCCAGGTGACATTCATAATGCCCAGCCACTAGCGGCATACATCCTACTAGAAGTTGTTCATTTCTGACTTTCAATGGGACGCAGCACGATGAACTACATTTGTTGTAGGAACTACATTACAAAAACATCTGCGGTTTAGAATAAAAAAATTTGATATCATAATTTTCATTGTTAGAGAAATCCTTTTCCTTACTACCATTTTCTCTCTAACAATGCTTTATCTCTCCTCTGTGGTTTGTTTGTGCATTGCTGCTGGTTAGGGATCTTTCACTGCTACATGGAGTACGCTGCCCTGAAGGGAGAGCCTGGCGCCAATGTGACCCTGCAGGACCTCGGCTTCCAGACAGACTTCTCAGTCTACCTGCAGATCAGACAGACCTGGCTGGCCTTCAGTGAGTACACAGCACATATATCTACAAGCACTCCATCATCACATGCACTCTCTCTCCCTCCTGCGCCATCTCCACTACATGTTCACACTCAAATTACAAAACTGGTTCAACAAGCCGATAGTCAAACTGATGTTACTGTAAACATTCACAATGAATCTGCACAGTGTAGTGTTTTCATCATGTTTTCTCTGTCCTCCTCCCCCCTTAGTGATCATCCTGGCCATTGTGGAGGTCATAATCATCCTGCTGCTCATCTTCCTCAGGAAGAGGATCCTCATTGCCATTGCTCTTATCAAAGAGGCCAGCAGGTCAGACTTCACATTTGAGCTCTGGGCACTAAAAGACATTTAGAGGAGAGAATAGTAGGGGTGGAAAACAGATCAATGAAAGCTAAATGTTAAATGACTCTGATTTAAAAATCATTTTAGTGTGACTCATAAAGTGGATTGAAATGTCAAGTGAATGGCACAGCCCCAGATGATGTCATTGAAATACAACTCATAATGAGGATAGATATTTTCTTTTCTTTTTCACTTTGACTTGGATGTGGGTAACCAGTCTTTCTCCTCCTCAGCGGTACTGTTATTATTTTGTTTACAGAGCCATCGGGCATGTGATGTCTTCCCTTTTCTACCCCCTGTTCACTTTCTTCCTACTGGCCATGGTCATCGCCTACTGGGCAGTTACTGCTGTGTATCCTTTCAAGTTACAGTGAATGGTGCTGAATGTTATCATTTAGGGTTTACTGTAGCCAGAAACATAAACTGAAAGCAGACTTTGGACTGGAAGGTTGCTCTTTAGGCTAGCACCAGGGTCTTTAAACTGGATGCGAGCTGCTACAGGGAGCCCGTGGAGAGAACGGGGAGGGGAGGTTGTGTGGGAGAACTGATGTCTGACGGCAGACGCCGGGGCACCAGCATGGAAGGAGTTACAGTAGAGATGACAGGAGCCTGGATGAGCACCTGCGCCGTCTCCTCAATGAGGAAGGGGAGAATCCTCCTGATGTTATAATCATCATGTAACCATCATAATCCTTGACAGAATTGATCATCAGCTTCTTGTCCACCTCTAATGAGCCCATCTACAAAGTGTTCAATGAGACAGTCTGTGAGCACTCAAGGAAAACCTGCGACCCGGCCGTGAGTTTTCTCAAATCCTATTCCATACATCAACACCAAAATATTGATTTTTCCATCAGAACCCACAGGCAGCTTCCTATCTCAACACAGTGACTGAACGATGTGATTGCTGGGTTAGTTATTGTTATATTGAGCTACTAAATCCCTTTGAGATAACTCTTTATAAATCTGTTCAGAACTTCACCACCTCTCCTATCAAAGCGGATTGCCCGACCTCCGAGTGCCTGTTTGCCTTCTACGGCGGAGAGACGGTTTACCACAAGTACCTGATCGGCCTGCAGTTCTACAATGTCTTCCTCTTCTTCTGGTGTGCCAACTTTGTCACAGCTCTGGGACAGATGACCCTGGCAGGGGCCTTTGCCTCCTACTATTGGGCCTTCGTCAAGCCAGATGACATGCCTGCTTTCCCAGTCTTTTCTTCACTGGGGAGATCCCTCAGGTGTGTGTGTGTGTGTGTGTGTATGTGTGTGTGTGGGCTTTGTCATGTTTTGTCTATACCGGTCGTCTTTCATTTGATACACGTTTACATGCTACATTCATTCATGTGTGAGTTGTGTTTTTTGATACGTGAGTGTCCCCTTTCAGTGTCCCCTTTCAGTGCGCATGACATATTATACATTGTACTTTCTTAACTTTCTGAATGCAGCATTTATATCTGTTTCTTGTAAGTGTGTGTGGGATTTGGTATCAATTTCGTCTCCCCCTGTGTTAGGTATCACACAGGAACTCTGGCGTTCGGCTCCCTCATCCTTTCAATCATTCAGATCATCAGGGTTCTACTGGAGTATCTGGACCACAAGCTTAAAGGTCTGTTGCCTTTGTTAAGTACAACACTATATAGATATCTACTTTATGCCACAATCCATACGTATGATACAGACCTATATGGGTAGGATTTACTCCATCCAGACAATTTAGATAGTAGCCAATAAATTGTCAATTGCAGAAAATGTATTTGTATTACTTCTGTTGTTACAGTAGATGTTGCTGCTTGTGTGTGTGGTCCCTCACAGGAGCCCAGAATAAGTTTGTCAAGTTCCTGCTGTGCTGTCTGAAGTGCTGCTTCTGGTGTCTGGAGAAATTCATCAAGTTCCTCAACAGAAATGCCTACATTATGGTGTGTGGGTTACTCATTCTGCCCTAACATCATGATCTTGAAGCGTTTGGCTTGAATGTAATGAGTGCCTTTTGTCCCTAGGTGGCGATATATGGCAAAAATTTCTGCACCTCTGCCAGAGATGCCTTCTTCCTCCTGATGAGGAACATGATCAGGTGAGTAAATGAATATTTTTTTTATTTCTAATTTCATACGGTTGTTGTTTAGATGTACATTACAGTTCTCTTTGATCTCTCAGGGTAGCTGTGCTGGACAAAGTGACAGATTTCCTCCTGTTCTTGGGCAAGCTCCTCATTGTGGGGCTTGTAGGTGAGTCACTTATAGACTTTTCCATTCATTTCATCCTTAATCTTCACGCTTGAATGTTTCATTTGAGTTTGATAAGCTTTTTATTGTAGGAAATGTAAAATTGTCTTCTGTCTTGTCACCCCAGGAATCTTTGCATTCTTTTTCTTCTCTGGGAGAGTGAAGGCCTTTGAGGATACGGCCCCCAATCTCCACTACTACTGGGTACCCATCCTGGTGAGTCTGATAGTCATGCTTTCAGTCCAATATTTCTACAAATGGCTCCAGAGCTAACACAGGGCTTTATATATTGACTATAACCCTGGTCAAACTGTTAGGAGATAATTTAACATGATGTACAGAAGGTTTGTTTTTTCTTTTCCTTTTTTCCCTCTGGACCAGCAATTGTTTTCTTTCTGAGCTATGATTGCGTTAAATGTGTTCTCGTTGTCCTCACCAGACTGTGGTGGTTGGCTCCTACCTCATTGCCCATGGTTTCTTCAGTGTTTATGCCATGTGTGTGGACACACTCTTCCTCTGCTTCTGTAAGTAGCACCTCCTCAGTCTATGTATTTTGCCTCCACCAATTACATCCATTTTGGTTACAGAAGTGTTGGATGTATATCCATGCATGCAAGAAAGGAACAATGCAAATATCTAGTGTCACATTCATGAAAGGAAGACTAAATCATCCACGGCTTCATGTAAAATGCCAACCTCAATGATGCACTAAATCAAAACTTCCTCACTTTTTGAGCTCTTTGCTTTTGGTGCTGGGCTGCGACTAATTCTAAATTGCATGAGTGGGTGTTTCTCACTTCAAATTTTCAGCACCATTTTGAATATAACAATGTATGGCTTGCAGTATGTTAACTTGCTAATTGCTGGTGCTGGGTGTTGACTGTTCACTTGCAAAATCTGAAATGCTTGTGGGTGCCTTTGCTTGCGGTTTTGACTTTCTGTCTCTCCCTCCCTCTTGTCTCTCCCTCTCACTTCCCTCATTTCGCCACCTACCCTTCCTACTGGTCCTCTGACACCTCACTGTCCTGATTTCAATAATACTTTCCTGCTACATCCATTAACGCACATACACACACACACACACACACGCACACACACACAAAATAAGGTGAAGACCTGGAGCGCAATGACGGGTCATCTGCGAGGCCTTATTACATGTCTTCGACACTCCATGAGATTCTGTGGGAGAACAAGGCTGAGGATCCATCTCCTGCTCAACCTCGGCAACCAGAGGATGAAGACATCCAATTGAAACAGCAGCAGACTGAGATGCAGGAGAAGGAGGAGGCAGCTTAGTTAGGAGGAGTAGTACGGGCAAAGACACTGTTGGCAAGCACTGTCTGTATCTCCACCAGATATGTTACTAAGTTATGGGCATAATGCTCAATGGAAATTCATGCACCACTTTGTGAATTCAAATTGACGACTCCTGTCACGGCTGGAGACATCCTCAAATAATGTGAGTAAAGATCTGATACTTCGATGATCCCCGTAGGGAGGTCAGAGCCCAGGGTCAGCTCCAGAACAACACCCCTTAACGCCCCCCCACCACTGACCTCACAGACGAGCCTTGCAAATAAATCATTGGTTTACAAGGCAAAGTGGGAGTGATTGGCTGATTTCTACCAATCTAAAAAGACGCAGCTGATTGATGCCACCCTGGCACGTCTCAGCCTCGTTTTGACTGGGGCTGTGATTGGTGGAAATAATCAGACGTCACTTTTTTATCTGAGAGGTTTAGGAATTTGAAAGGGGTGATACCGGAGGAATTCAAGCTGGTAGGGATTCAGTGTCTTGCTCAAGGACACTTCAGCAGTGTGGCTTGCTCGCCAAGTCCTCCAGTTGAAGGATGGTCTCCCTACTAACACGCCACTCTGCTGCCAACATTGTATTAGCAACTTTGTAAATCGTAACTGTCAGTGCAATCAGTGCAATCATAACATCAAGAATAGTTTTCTTTTACTTTCAACACGAGGAAACGGGAAATGATAAGGATGTGATGGTTAGCTTGATAGAGTATGAAGCATGTCTCCAGTAATGACGAGGTGTTTCAAATGTGTGAAGAAATATGTGGGTAATGTGTTGACTGACGTATACACAAATGTGCATGGATCCAATCAAACGTTAAGGGCGGCCTCCTCTTGGAAATGGTTTAGAAAGTTGCGCTTGTTGACAACCGTGTCTTTCCTCGCTTATGGTGATATTGTGCTTCTGATATCTAGTTGGTTAATGGTAGTTTTGGACACATTGAAAAACTGTTGAATTGCCATGTTCAACTAATTTTCTGGTTGTGACATGAAGCGATCGGCCTGTGCTGGGGTAAACTGACATGTTGAGACTTGGTTTTTGCCTTTTTTAAGAAGAGTTCCCACCACTGCCACTGGCCAATAGAAACTTGAAGCCATTTATGTGCCTAATTTACAGTATTAGAGTCGGTCTAATGTTCACACCTTGAACCTAAAAGTTTAAAGGTATCTAATTGTTTACAGTTAATGCACTCAAAACCAGGTGTTTATCAATGCTACTACTTTTAGTATGCTCTACTATCAATGCACTGTTTTATTTTCTGTCCACTCGTCTTACTAAGCCATAAGTGATTTTATATCTCTATGAACACTTGTTAGCGGTTATCTTGAGACTAGCAGCCTCATGTGTGGAACTTTTTACTGTAAAGCAATGCATTTGCATTCATTACCTCTTCGCCATGAAACATGTGCCTCTTGGTTTGATAAACGGTGTTGAAGGCAGTGAGTCTCGACTGCATGAAAGCTAAGGGATTTGAACTGCCTAAGTGGTGGCTCTGTAGTTTTTTTCTGCATGTTCGTGATCGTCTAAACAATTGATTAAAGCTCAGTGTTTCTGTTACCTGCCTATTTCACTCTTTTCTGTGCAAATGTGTGGAGTCGGCAACAAGCAAAGGTAACTTTGTAACACTGTTCTACTATAGATTTACTTATGATCCTTAATTGTGAAGCTTGACTGTAATTTTAAATATCTTTATATCTAATTTGCTTTTGCCCTACCTAATGCCTCTACCTCTGTGATGAGTGTTAAATTCAAATGTAGATCTGATTGCTTTAGTTTAATACCATTTTCTTTTCGTCGTTTTATAGTGGAAGATCTTGAGAGGAATGACGGCAGTGCAGAAAGGCCTTACCTGATGCCAGAGAGCCTCCGCAAAGTCCTGAATAAGAAGAACAAGACACCGCCTGCTGAGTAGAGCGCCTCCTACCGGTGTTGGTGACAGCGGAGCTAAAATCCACCATGGAGTGGGTTTGTACAGTGGAATATGCCTGTAAAAACACGCTTGAGGAAAGACCTTATGCCATCAGTCACTAAGTGCCTGAGTGACAATATAGTAGTGTCATCCGTTGTGTGACAAGATGTGTCATAGCTTAAGTCCAAAAAGTGTCAAGTGTCGTCCCCTCAGGTTCCAAAGGGCTTCACGTTCCCCAAAATTACGTTTTAATGCTGCATGTCTCTGCTTCTCATGAGTGAGGCAAATATATTTTTCATGATGTCAGATATTGGATATGAAAACTGCGTAGTTTTTAGAATGTTTTTAAGATTATCCATTTATATTTTGAATAAAACAACCATACATGCTGTGTTGTAAATGTGTTTGGTTATCAGAGAACCAGGTGTATTTGAGCATGTATTTTTTAGTATTTTGGAGTGTGTTACATAAAGGTGAGCTTTAAACTAATCTATTAAAAGTTGTATACGCAGGTCTTTGTTTTTTCATTGTTTTTTTTGTATCAAATATTTAACTTTATGAGCGCTGTGTAACATTAGAAATAAATATTTAATCTTATTACCACAGCTGTTATACTATCATGCATTGTCAGGCCTTGTCCACAGGCCTTTTTACTCATAGGAAACAATCATATGCAATGGTGACTCAGCAAAACTGTGGAGAAAGCTTGAAATGGGAGTTGAAGCTAAACGTACCATGAAATTGATTTCAGGGGACACTTTGTGTGAGGTCCTTGTGTCTTGCCTGTGGAGTTACATTGAGTTTGTTTTTGAAATAAAATAGTTTTGTACATATAACTGATGTGAGACGGCTCCTCTTAACCAGAGGCATAACAACTTGTGCTGTATGGTTTATCATGAAAGCATCAATTTCACCATCATATCTGCTGTTCTACACTTGGCCATGAGATGGAGTGCTTAATGTGATCATTTGTCTGAGTTTGGCCCGCTTCACCCCACCCAGTGCTCAGTTTACACATCAGCAAGAAGCTTGTGGTTCTTTCTGCATGCGCCAGACAAAGCAGTTTTTATTGCCTGTGGTTGTAATGCTGACTTTATGTAAGTGTCATCTGATGCTCTCAGGAAAGGTCTGCCTTCCAGATTACAACGTGGTCACCTAATGCTGCAGTATCTCTCCTCTCCCTCATCCTAGGAGTCCTAATCAGGACCACATTGTTACAAAAGAAAACATCACCTGTAATGGTGTGAAGACGTTGTCTTCTTTTTGGCTCTGTGGTTTCACAGGGAGCGCAACATGAAAATATATCACATGAGAAAGGACTTTAACTTTGAAGTAACTAAATCACAATTAGAAAGGCAGCAGGCGAGTTGTATTAAGTTGAATGTCCGTTAAGCTATCTGTCTGTCTGTCTGTCTGTATTTATTTGTCCTTTTGAGTCACACGTTTGTGTAACTATTTTCTAACCTTTTGTGGGCTTGTTAGCAACTCGAGTCTTTATGAACAGAATTGAGAATAACCTTGCCTTTTCAATGACTGGCATAGCTTTACCTACTTTTATTGTGTTTTTTGGCATGGTAACAACCCCTTTGTGGTTTAAAATGAAGACTTAATAGAGGGCAATCATGGGACCAGGCGGCTTTTTGCTTTTATGTTATTATGCCACACCTTGCCCAGAGGTCTTAGTCATTCAATGTAAATGCAACGACGTTTTTTAACCCTCACATGTTGAACTTCATAGACAACACGCAGCGTCGCAGTTAACTCATCGGTATCATGATTTGTTTGTTCCCACAAAATATAACTTCTGTTGTTTGCAATTACACAGTGAGTGATTATTGAGGGGTTGGATCACAGAGGATGCTGTTTGCTCAGTGGTGGTTTTGCGTCAGAGATCCCAAGGGGTAACAGGGATTGTTGGCAAGTGAGGGATGCCTTTCATTCCAGTCCCCATGGAGAACACCTGAGTAGCCTGAGTGGTTCAGTAGCAGGAGTGGTATGGCCCTTGAGATGGACTGGTATGCACTTCATATATGCCACTCTGGCCCTGGCAACCTTAAAACTGTTTAAGCTTATTATTAATACCTTAGTGGGATATTTCTCCCTTTCAAAGTTTTCACATTCATTTGGAGCATTTTTTCATAATTGGGTAGAAATATATAAGATTTTTGTCAAATGTGAACCAAGCAAAGAACTAGAAAATAACTAAGGTTGCTAAGGAATCAAACTCCAGGCTTTCTCTCAAACTGAGAGGCTGGCTTTCACTGTGAAGTATAATCAAAGCCACGTGCAACCTTTATGTGGGAGGAATCTGACCCAATTCAGCAATAATATTTCTAAAAACAAATGATGCTATAAGTATGCCAAGGATAGAATCACTAGCAGAAAAACATTCTTACGTAATCATAATAAACTTAAGAGGAAAACTGACCTTTTCAAAACTTCTCTATTGGGTTCATAGTTCCTATTCAAAGATAAGCCTACTTCATAAATGCAGACCCTCGTCTTTCCTTTTGGGTCAGTCAGTTTAGCTTGAATTCTGCACAATGCTTATATTCTATATTCTCTTTATAGTTTTAGCCTCTCATTTTATTCTGATCTCATCTGCTTCAATGTGGTGTTAAATATGTGAGAAACTGTTTCATCATCAATGCATTTCCCCTCGATGAGGGGAATTTATAGGAACAACTGTACTTTGAGGCTCTAGGGTATTGTAACATCAATGCCTGGATATTTATATATGATCAAAAGGAGGTGACTTATTTCCTGTGTTTGAAGGATGAAATCATGTACAATGTGAAGCCAACAACATACTGTATCTTTGACAAACGGGCCAGCCCCACATGACACTCATGAATGCAAGGATTTTCAAAAGGTATTTGTTTCTTGTTCTGTGTAGATAAAGAACCGACTGTCTACATTCCTAACAGCTGTAGCCTCCATGCTTCAGTCTTTCTCTGAAGTCTCCGGCCTGCAATCTGCAAACAGCCTGAGATTCTTAGTTTGTATGGCTCTCTGCTATGGAGTATTGGTTTCTACTGTTATGTGATGTCAGGGACCAATCAAATATCTGGATTCAAGTGGATTCAATACCTGAAGTCAATCAGGCTGAATTGTGGATCACAAAGGAGGTATCAATGTAATCAATGCTAATCATTGCGTGAATTAAAATTAAAAACCACGATTGGACCACGGCAGAACATAGACATGTTGTAAACAAGAGGTTTGAAAACACTTGATGGACTGCAGCACAAGAGTCTTATACAATTTGGACGGGCAAATTTCGACAGACACGCAGGTGTGGCGTACCTGTAGAATATGTTCTGTGTTTTTTGCCACGGTGAAATATTTTTCATATGACCCTGCAAAGGCTGATGATAGTAAGAAGCAATGTTGAACCACAGGAAGCAGCCATTCTAACCTGATTTGAAAGTTTGGTTTTTCCATGAAAAACCAGTTAGACTGTCCTCAAAAGATTCACATGAGATACTGTAATCAAGTCTGCTCAAACCTTTAGAAATGCCCTTTTCTTCAACTTACAGTATATTAACAGATGACACTTTAATAGGATGTTTTGGTGGGGCCGTTATGCTTTCAGACTTCTGTTTACAACCTGAGCTAATATATGATGCCTCCACTATCAACAATGAAACAGACTCAAGGGAAGCGCCACACCTAAAGGCGTCACAGTTTGAGAGCAATGGCGTAGCTGGCTAGCTGGAAACAAATGAAATCTGGGCCAAGATCTCAGGAGAAGAGGAAACGTGACCGTCGGTGTACTTAGCAGTGTCTCCTATTCCAAGTCTTGTGCCATTGTGATGACAAAAGGATAAATATGAACCTTTGAGATGTAGTCAATTCATGTATTCACAATATGAGACAAGCATTCAGATGGCTCCGACTAATGAAAAACTATTTACTGTATATAAGCCCAACGTCATGGAAATGAGGAGGACATGGAAAAGACATAGTCACACACTAGTGACCTGGTCTTGACCACTGACTGTTTTTGCACGCTGTAGATCAAAACTAAAATGGATTAAAACCAAACATGTTTATCACCAGTGTACAAAAGTTTCATATAGTAGTCAAATGGCAAACACAGAGAGACAGACAGACAGGGAGACACAATGACAAGCAGACAGTCATGCAGACACACAGTCAGCCAGACAGGCAGACATGCAGACAGACATATAGACCGAACTATTGAAGATAGTTCAGATAGTACGGACATTTGTATTAGAGTGCAAATTTGCAATTAAATTACAAATGTTTCTGCAAGGAACGTGGGGCCTTTGGGGCCCTTGGAGATCCGGGACCCCAGGGAATATGCCCTGTTGGTTATGCAGGTGGTAATGGTAAAGTTTTGCCGACAATAGAACTTTACTCTGGCCTGTATCATCGGATGATGAAGTCATCGCCGATTTGCACACAAATACATGAAAATCCAATAATTAAAGAGTCATCTTTGAGCACCATGTTAGCTAGGATGTTAGCTAGCATGTTAACTAGCGCAGGCACAATGATGGATGTGGGTTTTTTGTTTTTGTAAATCTGCACGCCTGTCTTTTCAAAATGTCTCAACAGTTAACATTGGTACAGATCTGAGGATAATTGCTTGCAGTGGATGGATGATGCATCTTGTAACTGACTGGCCCAAGGGTACTTGTGGGGGACAACATGGTCACATGGTTAACGTTGTTTTAGGTAAGAGCAAACCTAACTTATAACATGTAAATGACTGTCCTGTAGTCCACTCAGTGCGTCAACTGGCCTCTTGAAATACAAGCCTTGTGACACAAGGTCAACGTGAAGAAACGTTGTCAGATCCTAGTGATCTATACCTGATAACATGACAACACTCAAGCCAGATCATGGGAATTGGAGATTTCTATCTCTGCCTTCAGAGATGCTAGACATGCAATGGAAAGTCGCATAGTCGATCAAATGAATGAAATTGCTCGGGCTTAAATACCTAGTACAACCATTGTACATTTTAGAAAGTCTCATTTGGAAAAAATCACATTCTTCAGAATATGTTTAGAGATATAGTTGAAAATATACCAAAATAATGTTTTGTAGTGACATTCATTCAAAATATAGGCTGTTTTGAGTTTCCAAAATATTCTTTTGTACTATACTTAGATATATATAGTCAACAGCAAATAGGAAGAAAATCTATCTCCAGTGCATAAATATAAATGTGCAAATCGTTTTTGGGTCATTTTTTGTATATTTTGAATTGTGTAAAAGATTATCAACTATCCCAAGATAATCCCCTTATGAAACAAAACTACAATAATCCATGTAATACATTTTAGAAGCATACTATACAAACACTATAAAAACAAAGCCCATATAGACAGATAAATAATAAAACCCCACAAAAGTACGATAAGCTCACAATAAACACACTACTGGGTACCACAGACACACTGTACTGTAGGTCCCACTAGTATGACAGACCCCTCCCTCGTGGAAATGTTCAGCAGAGTCACCACCCACTATAAAGCAATGAGTCTCACCCAGCCTGTCCAGTGCGTCCGACCGCAGCAGGGAAACTTCCCAGCAAGTATCGGCAGGATTAAACCCATTTTACTGTTGTTTTTACTGCAGGGAGAAGCGAGTTCGGGTCGTGTAGTCTTCCTCGTTATTGGCTCTGTTACATAGTATAGACTAGCACATCTCCGTTGATAAGTGATACAGTTTACACTGCTATGCGGACTTGAAATGTAACGAATATTTTGCAGGAAAATCGTCTTTGCAATTTTAATACTTGCGCACTAATGTAGTTCAAAACAAGAGAGAAAAATGATTTCTAATATCAAGATGCAGCCCTAAACCTACTATCTCGCTTAGTGGGACTTTTTTTTTTTAACTTGAGCACTTTGTTATTCTTGTCAAAATGGAAAATAACACTCCATAAACGACCAGACGAGATGGGAAAATGGGAGCTAACAATGGTAAGACAAACTTTTGAAATAATTTAAAGGATAAACTTTTCCAGTGGAAATGAAATGCCTAACTGAAAAGCCAGGCTAACGAGGCTAGGCTTGACGTTGGTGAGGCTCAGTGCATTTCCACAGAGCCAAACTAGCTAGTCAGGGATTATTCTGTCTGTGACATTGAATTTAATCAAAAACGTAAAATATAAAAAGCCAGAAAGTATTTGTGATGAGTGATGAGATGCTTCTTGTATGTTGTTGAAATGAAATGAACTGTGCTATCGATACATATTCAATAAATATTGCTTTTGATCTCTGTGATACTGACTGGTAAGGTGGAAGCAGTGGAAGGTTTGCTACTGAAGTTTACATTTCACTGCTAAATACCAGAGTTATTATAAATAATATCTGAATTAAATGTATCAAATCTGTAATATAGTGTATTTATCGTAGTCAGCACAGACTACATGCTGCATGCAAGGGCTTTACTGAAGCTGTCTGTAGCCTCTATTTGTGTGACTGTTTATTTCCCTTTGTGTACCAACATTAAGCATCTATCATTGAGTCTTATTAGCACCATGGTGGGCTGTGAGGACAGATGAGCCCTCTTACAGCTCCACGGTCTGTTCATACATTCATCCTCAACTGTAGAAGCATGTTACCAGGTTTCACAAAAAACACATAACCTACCACATCACAAGCGAACACGAAGAAGCCTAACTTTTCTTTTTAAAGTGTGTTTGGTTTTGGCTGGCTGTTAAGAGTGGACATTGCCACCAGTGCCCCTGTTGACAATGAGTAACTTACAGTAGGACACAATGCACAATTTCCCCTCTGTGCAATTCTAGGTTTTGTAAAGGACAATGCAGTGTGTGTGACATTGGTCAGCAGTAGCAGCCACTGCAATCACTGTTTTATTTCATGACCTATGTATGATTTTGGTCTGGTGTAAATAATAAATAATGTAATAAACAAATGCTGTGAGGCATAGCCAGCCCCATATTTCATCTATTCCCTGTAATATATTGTGTGAGTAATGCTTGTCATGTGCCTGGTGCCCAGACATGAGCTGGGAATAGAAGAGACAAATTATAAGTTTAGAAATCCTCCTTTTAAGATGCAAGAAAATGTCTAGATCATGTCTAGACAAATTGGCTGATAGGATGATTCAGATCCTTCAGTGACACATGATATTTGATATGCTTGTATTAATGCACAGAACAACCACAGGGGAGCACAACAGGTTTTCCACTCTGCTTGCGTGTCAAGCAAGGTGGTTAAAGGACACATTTTATTACCAATCATACAAGATATTGAAGACGTGTTGCTTTCTCTCCAGCTCAGCTCTGCACTTTTGTACAAAGTTTGCATCTAAAACCAGACAGGTTAGATGGGGACTATGCAAAAACTCTTATTGACACCTAGGCTACATGTAGAAACCAGACAGCTCACTGACGGTAAAAAAGGCGTTTACGGGTTTCAGTGGGCTTGGGTGTGTATTTTGTTTTCTATGGATGAAAAGACTGGCGACATAAACAAGAGGTGCTTTGATGGACAGAGCAAGTGAAAAGGTGGAGGTGAGGTGAGCGATGCAGTGAGGGGGCGTATTGAAGTAGAGGATACACAGGGATAATGATGAGGTAGATGTTAGCTTGCAAACGGTGACAATGGGAACAAAGATTTCAAAGAGACTCTGCTGTTTTTATTATTGTTATTGAAGGGGGTTGCACATCTGACTTGTCAAGAGACCCCATACTGGGAGTTCATTGACCATAGTTTTTAATTTTAAAATTGCATATTGTCACCTGTCTTTCTTTGTGCAACACAGCTGCTGTCTCATTATACCACAGATAGTATTGCCTGAACAAGGTGCTCAGTATTTGCATTTGATAAATCCTGTTCCTCTAGATAATAAAGGTGTCAAGTGCTGTTGAGCATCCTGGAGGAGATATTGCTAAAACACAGATAGCCATGACTGAGATCAAACAAGGTCTGATCTCTGGTCTGAAAATGTAATGGAAACTCCTCTTGGTGGTAACTAACCGGGTCTTTTGACAGATTAGTCCTGTTTTGTATCGGTCAGTGGAGGGTGCGTAACGGTGGTGACGAGAGTGTACTGACATTTAGGCAATGTTTTGCATTTGTTTTTAACATTTTGCTTACGATGCAGTAACCTTTTGATAATCCTATATTTGTCCATAAACATAAATTACAAAATACCTGGAAATTTGAGGTGACTGCTTAGTCAGTAATACTGGCGACTGTCAGCATGTGAACTGGATGAACCCTTGATAATTATTGGCTGCAGGATCTGCTCCACCTGACCAGCTTATCATTACATGCTCACCTGTTTGTGTGGTAGTCACAGGCTTGAACTGATGGTTATGACTATCAGAGAAATGCTGCATAGTTGCTGTGAGTCATACGGGATCACGTAGAGGCTTAGTGGGGTTTTGTGTCACTTGTCTGTTTGGTTATGGAGGCTTGCTTCTATTTCTATTTCCCCATGGCCCGGCCTCTGACCCGAGTGTTGTCACCAGCAACATAACTAAATATATCCTGCTTACCTGTACCTGTATGTTTCAAGGGACACTGGCTGCTCTGGCCATTGGGTGGAATCCATGTTAACCCCTTTCTCTAAGTGTGGCTCTAAACAACATTTTTTCTCAACCTCCATCCAACCCAGAACCCAGTTCAGGAGTGGGGTGAGGAGATTGAGGAGGGTGCAGTGTATGGGATCACCCTGCGCCGGGAGCCCGTTCCCTCCTCCCCCAACCCCGGTGAGACTAAGCCATGCTGCGCTTTTGTCCAGTACCGGACCAGCAAGGTGCGGCGTCTGAAGGCCGCTACTCTGGAGCTGCTGGTGCACCATCTCCTGGACCCCGGCTGCCAGGAGCCGGACTACGGCAGGATCTTCCTCTCCACATACAGAACCTTTACCTGCATCTCAACGCTCATAGAACTGCTCTTCCAGAGGTACAGCAGCAGGAGTCCCTGTTATTGTGTCACTTTCAACCAGCGCAGGTCTTTATGTCACTTAACAACATAGAAGATTTGACCTTTTATATAACTGTCAAAAGTCCCTTGATGTTTTTTTGCACCACTGTATGCCATTTTCTACCTATTTCTTTCTCTAGTTAATGTTTAGTTGAATTAGCTAAGTATTTGTGCGATGGCGCTGCCGCTCCCCTTGCCATTAACTCAAAGTGCTCATTCACATTCAAATTCACACTCGCACGTCCATTCACACATTCTCTGCTTCGGTCTTTGTCTCTGTCCCCCTCTGGGTTTCTGTATTCAACCGTCAGAAGTGGGAATCTTTCGGCGTGGTTTCACCTTTTCTCCTGGATATTATCTGGATATTATCTCCCCGTACTCTGGTCTACCCGTTCAGAAAGCACAATCCTTTTGAAACACATTCCTGGTAATCACACAAGTGTACAGTCATTTGCTTGAGACTGTTGGGACACAGATAAAAGGCGATCGCTTGTGTGCTAGCTTTTGAAAAACAACTTTGCTTGTACATTGGTTGCGTCAGAGCCTTTTTTTTACTTTGTTTCCCTGACAAAACAAGAATCTCTTGCCATCTTTGATGTAGTAATAATAAGTACCTCGTAGGTGCTCATTACCTTTCAACAACAACAATTATGCACAGAGCAGTTTTTAGATTATGGTTAGCATGAAGTCATGCCAGGGTGACTGCAAGGGAGGCACATACAATAATGTCAACAGCCTGAAGAGTCTGGCTGAGAGCACAGTAGCCATTTTTCATAGTGATGTGCCTGACTGTGTCCCTGTTTGCTCCTTATAGGGACAGTGCTGCCTCAGACCTGGATAACAGTGAATGCTACAGGAGGTGGGTGGATAACTTTTCCCATCATCATCTTCATTCAAATCCTATGGAGCCTGTTAAGAGTTTCACTACAAAATGAGATATCCACCGTTTGGAAAACGTCACTCTTACTAGACTGGACTTCAGATACTAGATATATAATACATATTTTTTCTAAACAAATGAAATATAACTCATATGGTCTCTGTTTCAGGCCACACCAACACCCAGAGTCCTAGGCAGTTAAATCTAGCATTAGGGTGGTCTGGAACAGAGGATTTCAATCAATTTTGTTCAACCGTCCTTTTTTCCAGCCCCCTCTTCCTGATTTGTCAGGCTATTGAAACACAACTAATATTGCAGCATATTATCTCTAAATTTGACATCTAAGCAGGAACAACAGCTCTCTGTCTATCAGCAGCCATAGGTCCTGATGAAGTTCAATGGGCTGAAGTTGAATCCTTGAGCAAGGCACTGAATCCATACCTGCTCACTCATTGTAAGCCACTCTGGCGAAGGGTGTCACTTAAATAGCTGAAGTGTAAAATGTAATGATTGTACCCCTGTCCCCCCAGCCCTCTGCTGGCCATTGTCCAGACATGGTTGGACGACTACAGCGAGGACTTCAGGGATCCCCCCCGGCACCCCTCGCTCAGGCTGCTGTTGGACCACCTGAGGATCAGCTCTGCTGTGACCGACAACATGCGTAGCCAGCCAAATTTCTGTTCCCTGGCTGGACAAGCTGAGGCGCTGCTCCAGAGGTTCCAGAAAGAAGGTAACATAACCATGTAACCATAGCTGAATACCTTCTACACACATCTCTAATGGGACATTACTGTATTTCTGCTTTTTGTGTTTCTGATCACATCATTAAAGCCTAACATATTATTAAGGAACAACAATAATATGATGAAGAATTACTGTTGTTAGTGTATCCCAACATGTGACATTTAGCAACCAACACCAATACCTAAAATACAGATAAGAGCAATAAAATTATCAAATAAATCAAAAAATAAAATGCAGGGTAATAAAAGTGTGTTTTGAGCAGTGACTTAAAAACATGTACTCAGGGAGCCAGGCGGCTGCTGATTTATTTTTTATTTTTTATTTGATCAGTGTGTGACCGTCGTTTTTCTTGATCCCCTCTCTGTCTCTGTTTCTTCAGAAGCTGAGACCAACAGCACTTCTGCCCGGGCAGATCTGGAACAAGACGAGGACGGTTCGGGTTCAGAAGGTGAAAACTCTCCAGATCAAGGTGGCGTTATGGATTTCTCCATCTTGTCGATTGCAGAGCAGCTCACCAGACTGGACTCTGTAAGTGAGAAGAAAGAGTCTGTTTCATTTGGTCTGGATCACAGGAGAAGTTCTTAACTCACAATACCAAAATAAAGTGAACCATACTTTGATACCACTTGACCCTGGCTTCCTTGTATTTCACAAGTGCTATGATGATGTGAGGTTTGTTTAAAGCTGCAAAAGGCTAATGATTAATTTTTGCGGCATTCCAGGCTCTGTTTGTCAAAGTGGTGCCATACCAGTGTCTGGGCTGTGTATGGTCCCAGAGAGACAAGAAGGAAAACATGTCTCCCACCATCCGGGCCACCATTGCTCAGTTCAACGCCATCACCAACCGGGTCATCACCTCCCTGCTCTGCAAGCCTGCTGCCAGCACCTCCAGCCCCACCTCCTCCCGCAGGACACCCACCACGCCAACACAAAGGGCCCGCGTGATAGAGAAATGGATCAGAGTAGCACAGGTCAGTGATGGGGAAACTATGCTACTTATCTTAAAACCACTATAGATAGAAACCCAGAAGTTTGAATCCAGCTCCCCTGCACACCACAAGAACACATGTGCTTGCAAGAGTTGTGAGTCTTGACATATCAGACAAGGTTTACCCCTCACAAGAGGTTGATTCACTAAAGCATTTATCAGGAGTTTGATCAGGAACACAAAACCAGGGTAAATAGAATATTTCAAATGAATGGGAGTAGTATATCCAATGTGGGGAATCCATTGAATTTAATCTTAATCATTTGTTTCTTCCTCAGGAATGTCGTCAGCTGAAGAACTTTTCCTCTCTCAGGGCAATCCTGTCGGCCCTTCAGTCTAATGCTGTTTACAGGCTGAGAAAGACCTGGGCTGCTGTTAGCAGGTAGGTACTGCAGGGAGGGACACAAGGACGTGACCGGGTCATACACATTTAAAAGCCAATAGCATGGCTTTCTATGGCTGTTGTATTGTATCTACCTGCCTTTAACAAGGACATTGAACCCTCATCAAATAAAACTTTAATGTTACTGAGGAGGCAAGTCAGCAAATGTCTCACTTTTGTGGTGGCCCATATTTCACCTGAAGTCATACATAATGATATTTTCATTCCAGTAAATTATGTTACTGTCAGAGGTAACTGAACCATAACCTCATATAATTTTCTCTACGTTGTAAACATCTGGTCTTCGGCCAAGTCGTGAAATATAAAATTTAAACATCTGCTCTTGTACATAATTGTAAAGTGTCTGTCGCTGTATATTTGATACACATGGTTTCTATTCTGTTTCAGGGATAGCATGGCCACCTTTGATAACCTATGGGAAACCTTCCCTGATGAGAACTGCGTTCTGTCTAACAGAGAGATCCTGGTTGAGGTGAGACGGATGAAAAGATGGAAAAGCACAGAAGGGATAGTTTAGCCTGGTGTGAACCATGTCAGATGTCCATATTGGTTAGGGGTGGATACGGATACATTCTCAAGAGTTTACTTACACCTGGGAAATATGCTATGTGCACACTTATTGTCTCAAAGTACAGGTGTGTTTTATAATGTTAATGTTACCAATGCAAACAAACCCATAAAGCTGTTACTCAGTGTCAGTACCAAAATATTAGGCAATAAATTTGTGTTTTAAAAAAAAAAATCTAAAGAAAAATCCTTCAATTCAATGAATTGAAGGCTAATCATATTGTAAACAAGGTCAGTGGTGGGGCAACAGTGTTTCGACAGCGGGCACCATACTGGAATTACAAATTGGAGCTTTAAGAATATTTGCGATCTTAAAGACCATGTTCTCAAACCAAATATCATGGTCTTTATGTTATGGACGTTAGATAATAGATATATAATACATGTTTTTTCTAAACAAATGAAATAGAGCTCATATGGACTCTGTTTCACTGGACACTGAAGACTTGGAAAGACAACACGCCACACTTACACACTTACACAAGTGTGGTGTGTGGTCTTGTACTGTACATGACTTTTCTACTTACTTAATAAATAAAAGTCCACTTAAGTTAATGTTTAGAGAAATGGCTTAACAGAGTGTTAATAGGAAGCTAGTGTCCTGAGGAACAGCGTGTTCCATTTTTGCCTCCTTTAGGTGATTGCGTCAGAGGTGCCTTGTGTCTAGTTACAATGAAAGGCCCCATAAGTCAATAGATGGGCCATACGTTTTGTCCACCACATCCACACAACTTGTATTTGCTGCTCCATAAAATTGTTCAAATAGATTTCCATAAATGCTTTAAAGTGCCTCACACCTTTTCATCTTACTGTTAGCCTCCGTTCCACTTTTCGTCGCAATTGTTTTCAGGCACTCCCTTTTTAATAAAGGAAGCTTTTATCTGTGTCAACACTATCACATGTATACACGTTAGCCTAATCCACGTGTTCCTTTAGACAGGAAACACATTGTAGACACACACGCACATACAGAGAAAGTGCTATAATGAAACCAAATCTGGTATTGTAGAAATGAGTGTGAATTAATCTTGTCCTCCAATTTGCTCATACTTTTATTTTGAGCCCTCCTGTGCATTCATGTAGGCGTACACACACACACACAGTGAAAATCATGGCCAATATTTGTGTGTGCCAATATATGTTCTCATAACCTTCAACTGAATGTAGCTCTATCTGACCCCCTTTCACAGGACGGGGGCCAACCACCCATGGATAACATTTCTCCCAAGATATCCAAGCGGTGTCCGATCCCCAGACAGATGGTAAGCCGTACCTCAGAGTGAGGACAGAGTTTGACGTTTTGCAGAGGTCAGATGAAGGCTGCTGCCATAAGTCATTGAGGTTCAAGTTCAACCTAAATGTTTAGCTGTAGGTTTCATTCACAACTAAAGTTGGAATATAACAAAAACAGAATCACATGGCAACCTATTCAGTTTGTCTTGTAATCCTTCACCACTGGAAAGGGGGATTTTGCTGTTGTCTTCTTAGTATTTTAACCTAAGGCTCAGTTTACTTTCAGCTTTTCGAGAAGTCACACGCAGAATCCCAATCCTCCTGTATTATACAAGTCTAAAACCACAAGACTGATTTTCCCAGTGTGGGGGGAGGATCTCTGGCATGGCAGAGACTCAAGTCTATCTTTAGCCCCTCTCAATGCCTCTTGACGAGTTTGAAATGGCCTCAGATTACCAGCATTAAAGGACAGTAATAATAGAGTAGACAGGGGCCTTTTTATGAGTCATATGCACATTCTCCTGGGCTGTAACCTGAACCGACACTATTGCTGTCCTACAACGCCCAGCGTTTCTCGACCCATTTGGCACAGTGGAATACATCTGGAAGAAAAAGGCACGGCAAATTATTGATTACTTGAAAATGTCACAAACTCCACGGCCTGCTGGTGTAGCCTGCCGTGCCAAATGGAAGCTATAGCTCTATACTTCTGCAGCGCTGTACTTCTGCTGCTGATGAACAGTATGTCTGCATGTTGTTTCTCTGCAGAGTACCTCTAGTGGAGTGGTTCCCTACCTGGGCACTTATCTGACCGTCCTCACCATGCTGGACACTGCCCTGCCTGACACTATGGAGGTACATACTGTGGCCTGAGTGGAAATTCAAGTGTAACACATTGGTTCTCCATTTGAAATAAATGTAGATATAATAACATTAATGTCTATTAACACTTTCAAAACAATGTCTTAGATGAAGCCAATCATGTAGCAAACAACACAGTATATACAGTAGCTGGTTCCATTTAGTCATAGTACCTAGTGTAGCCTTTTCTCTTTTTCTCTTTTTCTGGTATCATCAATCATACATGTACAGTAGTCGGTATTTGAATCACAATATATTAAACTCTCTTGACAGGGGGGACTCATAAACTTTGAGAAGAGGAGGAGGGTAAGTGGTTCCTCTTTCAATGTCTCTTTTTTTTTTCCTTTTATTGATTCATTTTATTTACAACACAAATATTTCATGTCCTGTTATCAACACTGTATTTTCTCTGGGTCTCCTGAGTGGCTGGTTGTGTATGTTCGTGTTGACCTAGTAAACGAAACGATTGAAACGATTGATAGGATATCCTGACACTTGTTTTGTAGTGCTTGATATGCTGAAGGGGAGAGACGTGTTCACCTTTCTTCAACATTTATCTCTCTTGAAAGGCCTTTGTTACAGCTTCATGACCGTTCAAAGTATCACTGTGTTTTGTTGCTCAAGGCAAAGTTATGTAACCATACAGGTGTCATGAGTCATGGTGGCTCATGTCACCTGTCCCCTACCAGTCACGCCGGTTTACCTGTTGTTCCCTCTCTTTCTTTCACTACAGGAGTTTGAGATTCTGTCACAGATTCGCTTGTTCCAGGCATCCTGTACCCAGTACAACATGCCCCATCACCCCAGAATCGCTGCCTGGCTGCAGGGACACAAGCTGCTCACTGACCAGGAGAGGTGAGGTGGAGAAAGTGTCTTTCAGGGTCAACTTTACGTTTTTTTATTTTTACCTCTTACATTTGGAAGACAAGTCAAGACACGCCCCTCTTTCCCTCTTTGCAAAGTTGACAAGGTTCACCACCTCATTTTTTGTTATGCCTCACTGTTTTTATAGTTCAGTGAGAGGTTAGACACCTGTGATAGGAGCGTGTTGTAAATGTAGCAGTTCAACGCTTGAGTAGTTACAAAATCTCTAATGCTGTCATTGCAGATTTCATACGCTATGTGAACAAATACAGGCGTGTAGGTTCCTGATGAAAATTCTCTGCTGACATCCACATTGTTAGATGTAGAGGGCCCTTGAATTCATCACAAGATGCTGTCGTATCGTGGTGCAGAACAGTGCCAGTTAATCATTTCTTCATTTCATAACTTTTAAAGAAATCATGACACTTTCATATAAATAAATGTCTGTTTTTCTACTTTCTATCCAATTGATATAACATTGTAGTGATTCAGCCTATAGTCAGTTCATGAAATCTTGCTGTTCTAAACACCCAGTGTCTGGTAGAACTTTCTGGCAGACAGCAAGAGAAGCATTTTAAGTTTCTGGAAGCAGCAACAGCAGCTTGTTTGGCATAAAGACAAGAACTAAATAGTTAGCCACAGACAGAGAAAAGACCAGTACAGACAGAAAAGAAAATCCAAAGAAAAATAAGTCACAGTACCGGTGACGCTGTTCGATTGCTAAGTGATCTCTGGGAACAGCAATGACTGCTTAGCACCAAAGATGTCACCAACATTTTTAAAAGTTCCCCAACATTCACCAACCACTGATGAGCAACTTTTTTTAGGTAAATGAAATATTGACTTTTGTTTTGTAACAGCTATGAACTGTCTCGACAACTGGAGCCTCCAGTGGATCTGTGCTCCCCGACCCCCTGGGGCCATCGCACACTCACAAAGAAACTCTCCTCGTGAGTATTTTACCAGGCCAGTCTACTTGCTGTTGACACAAACATGGTACATTGTGTTCACATAGATGAACCTGAACACAACAAATACACTTTGAAGTCACAGCTGACAGTGGTTGTCAAAATTTACTTCTTTCTAAATTTGGTCACTTTTGCCATCACTTGACTCTACTGTCATGGATACTATGTGGTATATACTTTTTTTAAAGAATTGTTATGCAACATAAAAGGATGAGAAAAGATATTCCCAGAGCCTTCTCAGGATTTTACCTGCATTGAAATAATTCTTTATTCTTTTGATTGTTTGCTTTGGCTGTGATGGTTTGGTTACATACATTCATTGTTGGTACATATGATGCATTTGATCCTGCTCCTTTGGTACATACTGTAGTTGTATCTCTGTCTGCAGCCTCCTGACAGTGGGTGAGGGATCTAAGAAGCTACTTGCTGACCAGATCAGCGTGTCGTCTTCTGGATCCAGTGGATCTGAGATGGAGGACCTATCCTCACCAAACTCTGCTTGCTCCATCAGTCGGCAGGTAAACTGTGTGTGTGTGTGTGTGTGTGTGTGTGTGTGGGTGGGGGGGTGTGTGGGGGGGGGTGTGTGTGTGTGTGTGTGTGTGTGTGTGTGTGTGTGTGTGTGTGTGTGTGTGTGTGTGTGTGTGTGTGTGTGTGTGTGTGTGTGTGTGTGTGTGTGTAGTACATATGTGCA
>CABFOQ010030395.1:0-41650 GCA_900660455.1 Gephyroberyx darwinii | reverse complement strand
AGTGCAGTGCAGTGTACAAGTCTCTGGTACTGCCCTCGCCCCTCTCACCCCTCCTGTCGTCAGAAATCTTGGTGTTATTACGGACTCAGAACTTTAACAGCCACATCAAGTTTGTAACAAAATCAGCCTACTACCAATCTTAAAAACATAGCAAGGCTCAGAGGACTCATGTCACAACAAGACCTAGAAAAACTCATTCACGCCTTTATTACCAGTAGGCTAGACTACTGTAATGGTCTTCTTTCAGGTCTCCCTAAAAAGGCACTCAGACAGCTACAGCTCATTCAGAACGCTGCTGCTAGACTACTAACAAAGACGAAAACGTTTGACCACGTCACGCCAATTCTCAGATGCCTGCATTGGCTTCCAGTGTGTCAGAGAATTGACTTTAAAATATTGTTACTCGCCTACAAGTCACTAAATGGTCTAGGCCCAAAATACATCTCTGACATGCTCAGCCAATATGAACCCTCCAGACCCCTCAGGTCAACTGGGACAGGTCTGCTAACTGTTCCCAGAGTCAAAACCAAACAGGGTGAAGCAGCGTTAGTTACTATGCACAAATAGGTGGAACAAACTTCCAGAAGAACTGAGACTTGCTCCCATTAGCCACTTTTAAGTCCAGACTAAAAACATTTCTGTATATAACTTGCACTATGACCTTTATTCTTTTTGAACTGTGATTTCATTTCTTATTTTATTATTATTATTATTTTAAATGTCTTTATAAATGTCCTTGTTTTAAATGTCTTTTAATGCCTCATGTAAAGCACTTTGAACTGCCTTGTGTATGAAAGGTGCAATAAACTTCCCTAGGCAGTTGCCTGCATTTGCCTAATGGTAAAGTCCGCCCCAAATCAAAGTTGTAATTCAGAGGGGAGAGACACACTCGATACATTTCAGGTCACTGATGCTTGTTGCATAGTCGTGATCGATCATAGCTACATCTATGGTTCCACCTAGATCCACTGCATTCAAATATGTTATATGGCCCGGTCCAAATGTACAAATGTGTATTCCAATCCCTAAACCTGAAGAGCAAAATGCGTGTAAGGTTGCAACATAACATGCAAACTTGTGATATGTTTTGTAGTGCGCAAAAAAACACATTTGCAAACTTGTGAAAATATTTGCAAAGCAATGCATTTGTAGTTGTGAGCTATAATCGATAATATAATCAGCTACGTCCTCCAAGGCTGCCAACAGTGGGCTAACACTCTTCACTTTGCCAACCACAAGCCATGTGGCACTGTGCCTGGCTCATCTCCTCAGCCAATAATTGAGCCTTATTCTCCCCACTTGGTGAAAGACCTGCACATTTGAATGGTAGCTAATTTTCCATGTCGATAGATGTCCAAAAGTCTTGTCACTTGTATTATGCTGGTAAATTAATTATGTTCAACTTGACAAACCAAGCTAAAATTGAATTGACTGTGGCCTTGTTAGCTGCTAGCTGTTGGTCATGTAGTGCCTGCTAACTACTTTACTGGGCAGCTAAATGTATGTAGATATACTTCAGTGATATTCTACACTACCACTCTTATATATCCAAATATAATGTCACTGCAAACAACTATAGGCCTTCCAGGCTGCGATACACGCTTTTAAGTAATACTAGATGTATGCAAGGTGGCAAACTGATATATTGAGCCCAGTACTAACAGCTAACTTCAAGACAGCCCAAAGAATGCTAAGTAATGAGCACAGCCTGCCAGGCAGCAAAGCTACACAGGAGGCAGTCTGACAGCAAAATGCCATTGAGGCTTTTAGGCAGCCAAGTATGAGTAGACGGCTCTTTGACTCGTTCTCTGTTTATCTGCCATACCACCACGGAGTGAGGAATAATGCTATGGACTTAAAGCTTTAACAGGAATGTAATGTGTGTGACTGAGCTTCAGCCCTGGGACTCATTATGCTACATTCACTTCCACAAAGTCAGGCAGTTGGGAGAAACAGGATGTACAGTGCATCTGTTTTCATACCACTTTTCAAGCTCTCACTCTATTCGTTTCCACTTGCCTGTTTTAAAGTCAGTTTGAAATTTTCGGCTCCTTTGCAGTGTCCCTGGTCCAGTGGTAGGGTAGCGGGATAATAGCTCTGTCTACCACATAACTGGCATCCATGTTTTAGTGGCACGGGCCTCTGGTTAATGTCTGGTCAGTCCCCCGCGTTGTAACGCTGAAATGTGTAGGAAGTGGAGAATTTTCGTCTTATTTTCTCTCCATATGAAATAATGTTCACATAGATTTCACTAATGAGTATAATAAAAAGTTTATGCACGTAAAATGTGAAGTCTTAGATGTGTTCTGTCTTCTTTATGAATTTGAATTAATTTGGGTTATATATAAGTCAGTGGTTATTGGCGGCTGCCAAGGGGGCTTGTAATTTCCCTTGGCATGACTTCAGACAGAATCCTGATGGCAGCCTTGATGGTTTTTAATGGAAGCTCAGTGAGGAGAATGGACTAAATTTGCATGTTGACAAAGGATGGGAAAGCAACAAGATAATGGAAGAGCTGTAACATCCTGTTCGGCGTTGTTAGCATTTGATTGCTTTCGCTAATTCATTTTTGTCCTGTTGTTCATCTCTTGACAGCTTCATCATTTATTTACACCGCTCACCCTGTGTCGCAGGTGCAGGAGAGCAACTTCCAGGGAGAAGAGCAATGCACTCAGTCCCCTGACACAAATATCTGTTATTGTTTAATACTAATTGACACTCTTCACTGCAGATTACCTTAAAGGAAAATATATTGTATACTTTTACTCTGTTATATAGCATCAATCCGTAATGTTTAATGCATACCAGGAGTTATTTTGAGATGAAGTGTTGTAATTTACTTTTTTGGTGAACCCATTTTCATTCAGCCTGCCTCATATACTTTTACTTCAGTTAGTGATGTTTCGCTATGTTTCCCAGAATGCCTTTCAACAACCCCCCCTGAACTTGTTGCATCCAGCCATTTGTTTTACATGTAGGTGGAGAAGGGAAAGAGAGCTTTTTCCGTTAAGAAAAAAGAGACTCGCACCCCTTACTTAAAATGCAACACGCCTCTAGGCTGCATTGCATTATGGATATCTCAGTGGTGATCATCAGTGGAGAAATCGGTGTCTCTTCCAATTCTATGATGGATTTCTCCCTGTATGATTGTTGAACGTCAGTGCAAAAATAGTGAGTCAAGAAAGAAGACCTTTCTCTTTCATTCTGAATGATATCAAAACCGGATGTTACCGGAGTTAAAGTGTCTTAGGGTGGATTTTTACTTAAAATTATTACTCCCACCTGCACTGTTATGAATATTATAATTTACCATGTGTTTCTGTTTGCACACACATATGTATATGTGTGTGTGTGTGCAGCAATAAAAATCAAGAGGTTGTGTTTCTGTGCATCAACTGATTAAGTTATTCACACACCATGAAGCCACTAACTTCAACACCCCAGCACACACGCAGACACACACAACCCACCCCTGTTGCGGAGGATATTTTCAATTAATCAGGCTGTCTCATCAATAATGCATCACCCCTGCAGCCAATCACTCTACTCCAGCCATTTAATGAGGCAACCCAGCTAGAGGGACATGATCCACACATTACTCCTTTCATAGTCACATTCTCAGGAGAAATGCCACTGTGACCACGGCCTCTTATTAAAGTAATGCCATCATTTGTGCCTTTAAGTAAAAAAAATCTGTCAAAACCTGTCTGAAAGGACACCGATGACAATAAGCAAACACCCTGGGAACCAATGTGAAGCCATGTCACCTCTCAGTTACAACAGTGCGGGACTCGAAACTAGAAACGTCCAGGTTTCAAAAATCAACTGCGGGGATTGAAGAGACCATGGGAGGTTTTTGGGATGAGTGATGAATTATTAAGACCAGCTTTGGTGTGACAGTGGAATGCTTCCTGCTTTGATAACATCTTTTTTTCTTTCTCTCCCAAAGTTAATTTCAAATGTAACCCCCAGATACAGGAGCACAGCTGTTGAGAGTACGCTCCTAGCTTACACTTCTCTGAAAAGTTTTTCCATGTAACATCCTCTAAATTTGGCATGGTCACTACAAATTTATGGCAATACCACAAAGTGACATGCAGAAAGTGTTTTTGGGGGCAAGATATGACTTGGTCGAGCTCACTAAACTGTAATCCTCAACAAATTAATCTAGCATTAAGAGAAGGAGTGAAATCAACTGTCTTGACCATGTACTTACCCTGCCCTGTGTTTTACCCACCTCTCAGCTGTAGCTATATGTCATTTAAAACGGGGAGGAGTTATACGAGTGGACAGAACAAGGTGAAAAGCTGACCACCATTGAAGAATGAAGATGGATAAAGCCCGTTTCAGTCTGTCCTGTGCCCCTCCCGGTGATGCTATTCTGTGACAGAACAGGTCATCGGGGACGATTTCACACTTCTACTCCAAAGCTATTACCTACCAAATCATCATCAGTCTGTATCAACCACGATGACACTTCTCAATATGTCAAGGTTATTACACACCTCTTTTTTTTTTGGGTTTGGTCCTGTCACGGCAAAGACACAGACAAAGCCAAAGTAGCTGGCCAGGTGTCGCCACTGAGTGTCGAGCTGTGACTAGAGCTTTCTTTGATTCCTTCCTTTGGGACTTCCTTCCTTTCCCTCTAAGGTCCTACGGCAGCTTTATTTTACAATACAGCATGAAAACCATTTTGTGAGGGAACCGAATTCTCCCCAAAACAACTCTCTCGAGTAGCGAGGGTGTTGTCCAGGCCTTGTCTCTTCACTATCAAATCTTCCCACTCCTAGATTTTTTTGCCAAGCAGGCCAAGAATGGCGATCTCTAAGGAACACAACCATATGAGCACAGAATCTGACCATCTGGCTTCCTCTGCTGCTAAAAATCACTGGGGATAAGAGAAGAGTGACGAATGTCCCTTGTCTCACACAGCCTGTCAATGTCGAGATGTCTCTTTTAAAATAAAACACTGCTGTCAGGAGCCGGGCAGAGCCAACAGCGTGATTGCAAGAAAATCTAAGGCCCTCTTGAAAGTAAAGTTTCATGTTTTTTTTGGAGAGAACAGAAAGTCACCACTAGGGAACAGAGAGAAAAAAAAAACTAATTTTAAGTTGGAATGCTTCCTTGGCGTGATGCCAGAGGTGTAGATAGCCAAGCTGGGTGGGACAGTTCTAGGGAGGGGATGATAGAAAATCCGTGGTGTAGTGTAATGATTGGCTTATCTCGAAAGCTCACAGGGCAAGAATCCCTCTCCCCGTCAGGTCTCCTGTCAATTCTTTATCTTACGAAGTAGCTATCCATTTTCGCTGTATCAGAAGCCTATGGGATGAAAATATTTAAGGGAGAGGGAAAAGCAATAACTTAAATCCTTCATGAGTTATTTCATTTCCAGGGCCTTTTACACTGAGCCGTTACACTGCTGTGAGTTCCAGGGCAGAGTGGCACTGTGACCAATGTCAGAGGGGCCATTACTGTAACACTACTCCTCCTCAAGACGTAAATTCCACTAATTAGAGATCAATGACTCACGCTTGATGTAATTACCCCCGGATGGGACTCCCCCGCAAAAAACAAACTCATACATGTATCCATCTGTCTACCTTTATCTCTCCAATCACTTCTTTTTATCTGTAAAACATAAAACATGAAAATGGTGGCACGGCGACATGTCCTAGGCAGACGTGCCCTGCCTAGACGTGGTTCAGGAGAGTGGTGGCCGCGGCAGCACTCTGACAGCCGGGTTATGGTTTCTGAGCTCCGGTAATGAAGGACTGCCGAGTCTGTCATCCAAGAAAGGGCCTCTCCCCCGTCTGTCTGTCGGCCAGCCAGCTGGATTCAGTCCTTCACCTCAGAATAACAAGAGGCCTCAACTATTGTAGCGTGGTTTTCATTTGCCTTAATAGGGAGAAAGAGCTCATTAAATTACATCAGTGGCTAACCCTGTTCAACAACGGATTTCTTTCCGTCACAGAATTGGTAAATTCCCATTAGTCAGAAACAGCAATCATTTTCAGATTTTTTCTTTTACATTTCTTCCACTTTGCACATAATTCCGGCCATTTTTGCCTGCTTGGCAATTGGGGTTAGGCCACAAGGGTTGAAATAGAGGAGACCTCCATAGAGTAATACTACAGTGGCTCTATTTCCAGGAGTCAGAGAGCTACTCCTGCCCTGCAGACTGCCCATGATATCCAGAACAAGAGAGGGGATTAACCAAAATGTCAAGAGAGACAGGTTAAGCTGACAGGCTGTCGATATATACTAAAAGGTTTCACTTTCAATGTCAAAAAGTCAGAAACTTCTCAAAGTCTTGAGTCATAATGTCGTGGCATATTTCTACGCAGTGAAAATTGAATTTGCACACACTTTCATTTGACTTTCAGACTGAGGAATGGTCAGTGAAACTCTTGCAGGGGTACAGGCGAGTGTTTTCAGACTGGTTTAAAGCGTCTTACACTCTATTAGAAAGCAGTCTGATGCTATTTGTTCAGCTCACAAGTTACATTAATATCTGCTTTCGGCATCAACATATCAAAATATATTAAAATATCTAACAAAATGTAGTTTGTATTCTTTCAAATCTATGACAGAAATTGGCAGTAAAAACTCTGTAAAGCCTCAAGGAATGTTTTGATATATAACTGTGAGCCTGCTGCAATATTGAGAATTGCCTGAGTGAAATGTAAAATGCCTCATCCTGTCTGATTTCCCTGCGCTATAAGACTAGACTGGGCTTCATTAGCAATTGCTGCCGTGCTTTATTGGCACGGAAGATCCCATTTTCACTACAGAAATGACTTGCCGTCAGCCGCAAATTGACAACGCGCCATATTTCCTCGCAAGTCAACTCCTATTAATACCAATTCCAGGGACCCATGCCTCCCCATATCAAAATACACCAGTGTCATTAGTAGGGAAATTTGAACAGTGGGATCTGAGAACCTCATGGGCTTTGTTTACCAAAGTGAAAATGAGTAAATATGGCAGAAATGCTTTGCCATCTGCTTGCACCTTGTCAATAGTTAATAAAAGTCTAAATAGACATCCCAAGCCTCTACTCTGTCATTTCAAGGACAGACTTTGAAGTTATTGCTGTGAACTCAGGACATTAAGTCATGCACATCAAATTCATATTTGAGTTGTGAAACTCGGCCAACGATAGTGTTGCTCTCCATTAGCAGGCCAATTCTCTAGCACAATAGCCTGATACAGTATCAATGATTGTTCTCCTCACCAGAATATCAGGCTCCTCTCTGACTGATGGTGGCTGCAGTAAAGGTTAATTAATGAGCAGTGGCAGGAGCGATGGCTGCCGGCGAGGGAGAGGCTCTCCTGGGACTTGGACTCACCAGTGGGGAAAGATAAAGGTAGAACAGGGAAGGGTATGACTACTCAGCTGAAATTGAGTCTCCTATTCAATCTGGATAACCTCCATGTGCTCTATATAGGAGCGAGCTAGTTGATTCCTCGCCCAAGCTGCTACACAGAATTAAAATAGAATGTATGTTTTCATCACTTCATGTACAAAACATTATTTCTTGCAATCATTATGTATTGGTTAAAACATGAAAGATAATGTATGAGGCAACCGTCGAGTTAAATGTGAATTTGTTCTCAGCAATTCTGCTTTCTGTAATCAGACATCAAAGATGTACATATAGTGTATTTGGCTTTCTGTGTAGTATGCCGTTTTAGATGTTTTTCAGATGAGGCATAAATACTGGGGAAGCTGTACTACTGTATCCAAGTAACCACTATACAACATTGTTGAACAACATTGAACTAATTAGCAGTGCTTTTAATTATTCAATTTCATTGGTAGAGATTATCGACCTTGGGAGAGAGCAGTGATGCGAACTAGCCTTATTGGCTACATCTATCCCTGTTAAATAGAAAGAAAAACTAATTATAACGTTTAAATATTTGAAGAGTTGTATGCCATTATTTGAAATACATGACATCTAAACTGACAAAATGAAAGACGCATTCTGCAATGTAATTGCAAAATTTAGAAGCTCAAGTTGACTATTCAATATATGAAATTATTTCAAAACAAGGTACTTAACAACATGAACTGCTAGTCCAGACTTGTAGACACCCCCTTTCAAAAGCATTTCCATCAGGCTTTTCAATGAGTCATGTGTCTTCACATGGAAGGGTTTGGGCATGGAGGGGGCCGCCAAGCATCAGGGTGTTGGAGGAGGGATCAAGAACAAATGAGTAATGAAATGACTGACTCACTGAAACCGTTGAGACATGAGAAACACAATGTGCTCTTCGTAATCCTGCTCCAGTTAAGATATGTTTAATGCGCCCGAGTTCCCATCTCAGTCAGACGAGTAGCATTCATTTTCTGACAGGTTTTTAATTATTGCCCCCTCCTTGTCATGCGTGCCACCCGTATAAGCAATTAGGCTTCTGTCATCCATGTCCAATAAACCAGAGATTTCTCTGCTGCAACATTGTGGCTGTATGGAGACATCTGCCTAAGTAGACGTTTTATTAGTGGGTCAGAAGTAGTAAATCTAAAACGCACACTTAACACTGGGTAATTTATGTATTATTGTAGTGATAACTAATAGGTTGGCTCAACAAGCAATAGTAATAACTGCACCATATGAAATATGTTACATAATCATGGTACATACTATAATCATGAATGACTGAGGACCCTTGCTACATAATGTGATGAAAGGTACTGTCGTTCACTATACTTATGAAGTACATCCAAACAATCACTGGTTGCCAATATCTTTATGAATTTATTATTTTCTTTACATTGTCTCCTCCCTCCGCTCCAGAGCCCACAGAAAAAACAGTTGTAAAGAAATGATTGTAATTCAAGGCCACAGAAGCAAGGAACTGTATCCCCACGAGCAAATACAAAACAAAGTTGGTAACAGGATTGCAACACCAAAGTGAAAGCATGTCTGCCAAGTCTACACATTCAAAGACTACAAACATCAAACAGGTTTTCCAGGCAGTCAAGGGTTTCAGAGAGAAGGACTGTTTCTAGCTGAGAAGAGATGGAAATGTCCAAATGGGCACAGTATGTTTTTGTTTACAGATGCAATGGAAGTCCATAAGGGTGTATCATCTGCATATTACATAAAATCCATTTACAGAAATGTTTAATTATTTAGCAAGACAGCATCAACGGTTACTTAAGAGGATACATTTTTTTTGTCCATAATATTGGCCAAAGAGCATAACATCACAGAGTAGAAATGGTCTCTGACTTTCTGAGCTAAACTTAATATTCATCCCCAGTGCAGTCCACTGCCTGCTGAACCCTTTCAAGACAAAGGCCTAAAAGATCATTGGATATCTGATTGGGAACGACAGGAAATGGAAACTTGTGCTGTTTGCATTTCCTCCAGGCCCCAGTGAAGATAGCACAGCAATAAAACACAGGGTAAGTCTCAGTTATGGCATTTTGCAGATTAATATGAGTAGCTGAAGGGGATGCTTTGGAAATTGCTTTGACTAGAAATGTGTCAAGGCTGACAGTTTTTTTTTTCCAGTTTGATCCCTATTAAGTACTTTCCTCTGATCTAATTCAATAAATGCCAAAGGGAGTTATAATATTCATATTCATTTCTGATCCTTTGGGATATGTGTCTTTGTAACCCATAAATACTTATAACTTTCGTCTCTTTCTTCCACTTATTGTATCTTCAGACGCTTATATTTCCAAGCTAATTGAGTATGTACAGTAAAGTTAACATTAGGGGCTTGGAAAACACACAGAATCCCATGTACAATCAAGAGTCCCTGCGTGAGTGCTAATCCACCAAAATGTCATGACATCTTCGAGCTTTAAATAAAATTTACTTGATGGCACATTTGCCAAACTACTAGTGTACATATATATGAAAATACAATCCACATTATTTATAAGTCTATTAGAGCAATAAAGCACTACTGCCATCTTCTCCTCCGCTTTGCAAAAAGAGTCTATACTTTGCAGCATTTTATACATTTCTTAAAGGGAAATAGCACTCAATTAAAGTGTTCACATATATAAAAAACTTATCACAGCCAAATTAGTTCTTATGAAAATTAACAACTCGCTCCCAAAGCTGGAAAACAGAAAACCAAGACTGTTAATAAATAGGAGATTGACTTTGTGGACACATTGAATGGTACTGAGCTTTATGTCATGATATCTGTTCCGAACCAGTGAATGTCTCCTGATCCCCAGAAAATAATCCTGGCTATATTGGGTATATGGAAATATCTCCGTAATCACAGATCAGGGAAGGGACAAACTTTGTTGTTTTAGAAATACAGTATAGTAGGGCATAGGGATAAACATGTTTAGCTGAAATTCAGTGGCATTCCTCTTTAAGACACAATTGCACGTAAGACAGAAAAGGTCCAAAATCTCACTCAATAAAAGAGTGCTAAAAGTATCAAGGCGATGGTGTGGGGGCATAAAAGTAGAATGAAATGATTAAAGCTCCCTTCGACTCATTTTAATGTAAAACGTTTCTTCCTCGCAAACATAGGTTGCCATAATAAGTAGAACACCTCACATACGGCCAAACGAACACAGAAACGAACAGAAGAAAACTGGAACACCGAGACGATAATTGCTCCCCCTTTTTGTTTTTCTCTCCTCCTCTGTGAGAACGTCTTTTACATTTAAGGACAGTGCAAAGTGCGACTTTACAGAACTAAATGAAAAGAGACCGGCAGCTGCAGTAAACAGGACAACCCAATGTCAGCTGACCAGCAGCAGTGTGTTAACTGGCAGACCTGATGTAACCAAGCCGCTTCATCACACTCCCACATGTGTCCTCTATCAGTTGGATGTCCTTCCGTGGCATATTTTGTCTCCATATGTTAATGTTGGTTGGGGAGATGTCCCCCTCATACATTAGATTGTACAGGTTTGTGGAGGTGGTAAATATAAGTTGGTTGAGGGCCGCGGGTGAGACGGGGACCCCCAGGAATGTGTGTATCCTCTCCGCTGTTTCCTGGGGGAAGATGACCACGTCCTCAAACCTGACTTGGAGGAAGGCCTCCGCCGGGAGGTTCTCGCTGACCCTCATCACTGCTGCAGTGTGAGCCAGCCACAGATGGGCCAGTAGCAGGACAGGGCTGGTCTCTGAGCGGGACAGAAGCCTCTGTATCATTTTAAACTCTGGTGCCACAGTTGGGCACCCATCCCTGACGGCACCCTCCTTGAATATCAAGGACAGGTGCTGGGGGATGTTCTTGAGGGAGTAGAGGCTGGGTTTGCTGTTATACACCATGAGATAAATCCATGCCCGAGGGTCTCTGACCAAATAGATGGACCTCAGGGAAGGTCCCACAACCTCCTGAATGAAGGGCAGTTTGAGTGCCCAGCTTCCACTCCTCATATTGAGGACCACGCGGGCATTAGGGTATTCAGTGACATGACGTCTCATCTCCTTAACATACTCTACATCTCTGTCCAAACTGGCTCTCAGTTTGCCCTTGAGCTCAGAGGCTGGCTCTCTCCTCCTGATCCTTTTCTTCCTGTCCCTGGAGGGGCCAACTCTCTGGGGCTGTTTTACCCTATTGCCCTCTACCAGCTGAATGTTTTGCAAGTGCAGCTTGGTGTTGTGGACCAGCGAATACAGCCAGCCCTGAATGATTTTAAAGCGTCCGGCCACAGCGTCAGACCCTGACCACTCACAGGCGTCAACCAGGGAGTCAAACTCAAACTCAGTCTCTGGAATGTCCACGTGCTCTGTGGGAACTCGGATGTAAACAAAGTCAGAGCTGTTGTAAAAAAGATGCTTGAGTATTTCTGATCCCGAGCCAGGGAGGGTTGTTATGATGACAGTGGGAAGGGGGAGCCGGTGCTGTTCATACAGTCTGATTTGTTTGTTTACTTCATTGTTTGCGCCCGCACCTTTCCATTTTACCCCACAGAGAAGCTGATCACAGCTGGTAGACACAAACAGCAGCTCAGCTATCCACAAAATGAGCACAGAGAGGAGAGCGTAGCGCATCAGTCTGCTGAAGCAGACATAAAACTTTCTCTGCATGGTCAGAAAGCCTATAGCCACACAGAGAACAACCCCTGCTATCACGTTGACTGTAAATCCAAAATCAAACAGCTGATTATCATTGTTGACTTGTTTGGGAATGAGCTGTGTCCCAAGGCCATATCGTGTGATTTGACGTCCGTCCTCCACTTTACAATAACCCCCGAATCCTAAATAGCTCAACCTAGCTCCTATATCTTTGTAGTTTGTAGCAATAGAGACTATCTTCTCTGTGTTATTTATGATTAAAGAAAGTCTCACGCCGTTCTTGCTATTGTCGATAAATCTGCAGTTGGACACTTTGACGTATGGCCCATGCAACACATAAGCTACTCTGGTGACTGCACCTGTCATTGGAAAAGTGACATTGACATACTGCGTCCACCGCTTTTTAAATTCGGCTGCCTGCTCTGCCTCCTGTATCCTGGTATCGGGGCTGTGGCCCTGCGTGCCGAACCAGAACATTTTGTAATGAGCGTCCCACACATCCATCATCGCCCCATTATACTTGTCCATGAATTTAAAGGGGACATATTTAAAGTCGATGTCGAGGTTGTGGAAGAATGCGCTGAATGAGTTCACGGGTGAATCCTGCTGCTTCTCCACGTGGTCAAGCACCAGCAGCGTCTGGGAGTTGAGCAGAACCAGGGCTCTGTACACGCTCTGCAGTCTCATGGCAGGGGAGTAAGCCGTCACCGCCTCCCCACTCACAAACATGGTGTCCCTGTGTGAGGAGGCAACAATTACCTCCCCTCTAGTATCACCCACCCCCTCATCAGTCCAGCGCAGCCACTTGCCACACTCCCCCAGCTGGCCCTCCCACGGACTGTTACACTGGCTGGTGGGAGAGGGGCCAAACACCAGTACATTGTTAAGATAGCTGTACTTGGGACCGTAAAGTGCTTCAGACACAAATACTTGTCCGTTAGGAGCGAACGTGAAGGAGTTCTGGTCCGGGTGCTCGTGCCCCGGGTTAAAGCTGTTCCAGCCATCCACCCAAGAGTAAGGCTTATCGTGGACGATGTCGTACACTGCACGGCCACCCAGCTTGGTCGATTTAAAGGAGACAAACGTATTACCCTGGCCATTGGGCAGTCCTCCTCCGTACGTCACCACACCCCAGTTTGAAAAAATATGCATCCTGGCTTTGCCAAAGTCCTGGGGAGGTTGTGGCACAAGGTGGGCATTGTACCAGATGTATTCTGTGTGAAGTGTAGTCCAGCGCTGGGAATAGGACTGGCTCATGGGACCATCCTTGGGTCTATGCTTTCTAATTTGTTGAGCTAGCCAGTTACCCGTTCCATTCCTCATAACAAATGAGTCAAGGAAAACAAGTTGGCTCTCTGGCCCATAAAACCAGTTGTAGTTAGAGTCTGCTATGCCAACCGTTCTCTGAAACCCTGGCAACAGGGTGGCGTAATAGAACCAGAAGTGTCCCCGCAGCCAGTTGTTCTGCATGTTGTCAATGCTGAAATGGCGCTGAGCCAAGAAGACATACTGTGTGATGGACTTGGCTGTGTAGCTCCCATAGGCGACTCCCTCATCCAGCGACCCATCAACAACATGGTTTAGGAGAAACATGGTTTTCTCCATATAGTTCACTGCCACTTGCTTCCAGATCATTGACTCTGGGTCATCATGTGTTCCGACTACTATCGCCCCGGTCAACATGGCTAATGTGTTAGTAGCCTGATGATTCTGGAGATACTGTCTCCCCCACCCCCTGAACTTCGACAGCTCATACAGCTCCTCTGTCTGAGAGCGAATTCTTTTGAGGTAAACATCCCGCCGTCGTTGATCTAGATATGAATAAATAAAGTCATAGGCAGTAGCAAACCCACTGAGAGAGTGTGCCACTGGCACTTCATCACTAGGGGAACTGGTCACCTTCCAGTCTGGGTAGTCAGCCATCCTATCCATAAACTTAATAAGAAACTGCAAGGCACCAGAGTCCTCTGGGCACAACAGGCAGTAGAGAGCCAGAGGAGGCAGGTTGTTTCCATAAATCTCATTCCACTTGCTGGTAAACTCCTCATGTTTTGCAGGGGGCATGTAAAAAGGTACATTAGATAGCATGGTGAGGACAGCCGCCCGGATGACTTTAAATATATGGCTGTGGGTGGTGGAGGACCTTTGCCTCAAGTGCAGAACATCCACTTGGCTAAAATATAGGTTAGGATAGGAATCAGTGGCCTGGGATCTCCGCTGCTCTGCTGTTTTGTCTTGTGTGAGCTTGACATGCAGCAAGTCATCTGTAAAAATGTCTTTGTCTGTAGCATTAAAGACCCCAGAAAAAGCAGTTCCCATTGCAAACAGTGGCAACAAAAAGATCCAATTAATTGCCATGGTGCAAGGCATTTTTGAGTACATACCCTCTTAGGCTACTGTATTTTTAAAACTAGATGGTTGGTTTTCTTCAGGAAAAAAAAAACATGTTGCAGTAATGTCCCATAACTTCAGCTGTGACTTCAGAAGACATGAGTCTGGGTAAAACGTTGAATGAAAGTGCTATAGTCAATAATATGGATATTTCATAAGACAATATGATGTAATGTCAATCTTCCCCATGCATGATAGTCGGAAAAAGAAAACAAAACTTTGCACTAGTCCATCATTTTAGAAAAAAACATCAGAAAGAAGAACATCCACGGTCCACATCCACTTGTAACAGTCTTGTAACAGTTCACAAAGGCAACGGAGCATTGTTAACGGCTGGCACACCTGACAACGCGTGGAAAACAAATGTCAGTATGAGAAAACATACTTCTGATGCGTGCACGTCCTCTCCTATCCTCATTGTGACAGGGCAGCTCGAGGACAAGACTGGCTTATCTACTCCGCGAGCGCCAGTAACTCATATTGACCTCCTTCCCAAAACATTTCCTCTTGGACAAACATCAGTCAGCCCCAGTCGGTGTCCGGTCCAATCACAGCCACCCAGAGGCTCGGTGTGCTCCCCGACCGAGCTGCAACATCCGCGAACACGAACCACCGCAAACACAAACGCATCCCCGCAGATAACATTGCTCGGTATCCCGGCGCAGATACTCGGAATATCGGCGCTTATGTTTTTTTTGCGGGTGTTAGTCGGGAAACTGGTGTGTTTCCATTGCAGAGCGTGTCTGAGTCCTCGTTACTCTTTCTGTGTGTTTGCGCTGTATCCCGTGGTTTAGTGTGCTGAAGTCCCGAGAAGAGGAAAGTTGTCACTCCTCAAGTATTCAAAGAATGACACATTTTCCATTTGTCTGCAGGAAATAGTAAACGCATCCCTCCCCCTCCCCAAACAAATAATGCATATTCCGTGGGAAAATCCGTGCGCTTGGGATGTTTACGTATCCGTTGCCTTTTCGGACATCTTGCATCGCTGAAGTGTCGCTGTGTATGTGTGTGTAATCTCCGGTGTGTCCTCCCGACTGTAAGCCTCAAGTCAGTCTGATTGTTTTCCTGCATCGGATGGAAAATGTACACTGTACTAACTGTAGAGGGAGCCGTGGCTTCAGGAGCGCAGCCTCTTCTCTCACAGAGGGGAGAGGTTGAACATTTATTTTTTCTCTCTCTCATCGGTGTTATTTTCTTAAACGGGCGTGTGATTGATGGCATGTGTTACTGCAAGACACGTAGGCTTAGGCAACAGGAGGGAAATTATACAAGCATTGAAAAGACAAATACCTTTTGACCAGAAAAATACCCCTTTCGGTGCAACACTTGTCTTGCTCAAAGATTTGAATTTTTGCTTTTTGTTTGTTTGTTTTGATATCACCTGTATTTACATGTATTAGCTATATTTATATCATTAAGATTATGGGCATTACAGGATAGATCTCATTTTAAGAGATTTAATTTGAAATCTTTGCCCCAGATGCCGCCACACACCCTTTATCTCCAAGCCCTTGACATGCTCTATTGGGTGTCTTTGTAATAAACATCCTGAGGCAACAATATAACATCCAATAAACTTAAAAAGCTCTGCTGGGTCCCTTCTAGAAATGTGTCACATTGGTGGGCTCATTGATTGGCTAATTCAGTTTATAGGTCTCTGTGCAAGTTACATCATATTGGATTGCTCCCTCCATGCAGTTCACGTGTGTACTGCAGTTTACATGCCATCCCATAGAGACCACTGCTGCATGATGCATTTCTTCAGAATTCGGATGCACAAACTACAGGCACACATTTGGCTTTTATCAGGAACACTGCAGGAGACACACACAGGAATCTCCCCCAGGATAGAACTCGTCCACATGGAGAGGAGGTGCACTGTAAAAAAAAACAACAACAAAAAAAACACCTTCACCCTAACCAGTGACAAAATCTTGAAATAACTAACATCGAGATTACATTACGCAAAAAAGTCCTCAAATATGTTGGCTTGGATTGAAAACATTGACAACAACCAGATGACTTCTTTTACTTATTTTAAGAAAAATTTGATGTTTGGATTCAATACCAAGCTTAATCGCTTGTTAAAATTTAGGGGTTTTTTTGTACGCCTCTCTGCTGCATCCATTGCCCACCCTGCAAAAAGAATACCCATATTAACAAATTGTTCAATCTAGTATTTAATCTCCCAAGTAGCAGCGGAAGACAGCTGTTTGAATTTTTGAAAGTTTGAAGGACTTCACTACCCAGTAATTGTGTAAGTCAGTAAACTGCACCTGCCACAGGGCAAAAAATTTTCTTTTCAATGGCTGGTAGAGGTGGAGAGTCAGTGGGTTTAGTCATCATTGGTGAGCCCAGTTTACTCTGAATGGAGCGCTCGCTTGCTGCTGTTAAGAAGTCAGTTTTTTATTTTGCTCTTGATTTGATTCATCACTTCCTGTGCACTGAAACAATTTCACACCAGTGACTATACCCGACATCTGAAATTAATTTAAATAATGCAAACCTACAGGGTCTCAGTTAATGGAGATAGGACGCTTCTCTTCTCATACTTCTCATACGAAGGGCATATTTTTACATAAAAACCTTGCCGCAGATTGCAGCTTTAAAATGTATATTTCCTAAAATAATTGAAGGATTCTGGCAGTAGGTTGAGAAATTTGTTACCAATGCAATTCGACTTGTTTTAACAATTATCTTGAACCAAGTAATTTACTTGATACTAGTGATCTGCCTACCTTGTTCCAAGATTTTGAGACTTGTTTTTAGAAAAGAAACTGCTTCAGAAAGTGTAAATATCTCACCCCATTGGCAAAAGTTTTCACTTGTTTTGAGAAAAAATAATTTAAAAAGTGAATATGACTAAATTTGGCATTTTTTGCAGTGTACACTCTGCTGCATCCACCACCCAGCATTTCACTTCCATTAATTGTCCATCTGTTCAACCTCCAAGTCTCTCAACAGAATACTTTTGAATAATTTGATCTCCATTTAGTCCCCTCCACTTCCATTATTTCCTGTCTTCACTGGAGAATCCCCTCTCCAAATCTAAGCTGTCTATATGAGAGTGAAAAGGGATGCTTGTCTTTTGCAGATGACTATTATCCTTTGAAGTTTTACTTCAAAACGTATCTGGAATAACTTTTAAGTGTCAAAACACCACATTTTGATTCCACCCATCACAATTGTATGGGGAAAAAAATGAGCCTGACCAAGCATCCTAATTAGAGGAAGCCTCAGCCCAGTGAAATGATTGAATGATGTCAGCCACAGTAAATATACACTGTAATCACTGTTATCCACAGCTGTTTGTGCCATGGGTTGAGCAGGAGGTCCTCAGGTTGTTGCTTGGCTCTGGTTGCCTAGTGACATCTCAAGCACATCTGATCAGACAAGATAAATGGTAGATTGCCAAGAATGTGTCAAACATGGATCTTGTACACACTGCTGATTGACAGGTGGCAGCAAGTGCCCCCATGCGTACCTCTCCTGCTGTTTATGCTGGGTGTTTGAAGAATTGCAAATCTTGGCTATCCTTGTTGAGTAAAAAACCTTACATACATATTGAAAAGGGAGGTGTGCACCGACAGCCGGTGCCCTTATTAAAAATATGCCATGCTGAGAGCAAAGGGAGGAGTGAACCTGGCCCTTGAAAGACTCCCCTCTTTCTTTCCCTGCAGAGAATCTCAATTCCCCCTTTAGAGTCTCAGGTTGCTCAGCATGCCTGTGTCCTGCATCGGGCCCTCTGGGTAGAGGCAGAGGGAAAAATTGGCCACAACTGTTTCAGGTTTCAAACGCTTCAGCACCATTTATGAGGCCCGACTGTCAATCACAATGGTCAAAGAACTTTCTCACAGCACCCGGTGTAGCTCCAGCATTCTCTGCGCACGTCTGCATGTGGAGAGAACCATTTCGGTCCCTCAAAACCGTCAAATCCGCTTGAAAATGGTTTACCGGACCACCTACAACCAGGATTTGCAAACACTGAAGGGTTTTAGCTGTGAGGCTGTGGAGCGAACAGTTATTAAAACATTGTGCTTTCAGATCCATCTAGACCCACACACACAGAAAACAGCTCCAAACCTGTTTACCGCATTTATCAAGCTATACTGTCAAACCATGTAGTATTCAACTCAGTCAGCAGTAAGGAAAGATTCATATTGACAACAACAGGTAGAGAGTGCCAAAATAATATCGTTTCTTATAGCTGTGTCGTCAAGGGCAACCTTGAAGATGATGGTTTTCTGTGTGGAAAGTCATCAAGCTAAAATAAGCTAAGCTAAAATATGGCCAGAACATAACCCTGAAAATTCAAGATTAAAGATTCAATTAGATTCAAGAACTTTCTTCACATGCACATACAGAATGTGCAGTGAAAGTGACAATGCTTACAGAATTGTGCAAAAAAAAAAACAATAGAATAAAAGTAACTGTAATAACTATAAAAAAAGAGGGATATCAAAAATATGCACCAGTATTTAACAATATTTTACAGTATTTAACAGGATTGACAGTATTTAACAGTATTGCAGTATAATAATTAGGGCTGTCAAAGTTAACGCGATAATAACGCGTTATTTATTTGCAGTTACTGTCAATGTGAATTGAGTTACCACCGGAGTACATCTAGTCTTAAATAGCATTTGCTATCCAAGCACACAGCTGATGCAGACAGCCCCGTTAGCCCGAAACATCTCGCATGGACAAAACTACAAGCAGTATCTTAGTAAATGCTTGACCTGTGTGGGTCCCTGGATTGTTTCAGTCCAGTTGTTTTGTGTTAATGCTAAAAAAACTACATTGTGTGAGATACTTACTTAGTCATATTACTAAGTAATCTCAAATTTAGCGTTCAATTTAGGGCGTTCCCGTTTCGTTTAACTATGCCATGTAGTGTGTCGCCTTGCCGGGGACTGGGCTAGTTCCTGGAATGTACATGATTGTACAAAACCCTTTGACACCAAATATTCACAGCACATTGATACACAGGCATTTTAGAACAAACACATTGTGATACAGAATCAATTTATCAGACAACGAATGAAGGAAAAGGATGGCATGCGCGTAATGTCGGCGATTCACTGATCTGGAGAATGCTGCACGGTGCTCATGAAACATTTACCCGCGCAGGCTGTGTTGATACCTGCGCTGCTCCTAGGAGGTGTACGCCACAACCAAGTTCGCAAACTCGCCATGAATATTTCAGGATGCTAATTTCAACATCCCGAAGGGTAAATTTTCTACTGAAAAATAAAAGATGGTAAAAACTTAAGAAACAGCGTGAACCAAACAACCAACCGACTGAGCTCACAATAGTCCCTGTCACCACTGCAGCAAGCCTTGATATAGTGCCTCCTCTACTAGGATTGACTTGGTTCTGTGTGCCTCCATTTGCTAATTTGCTTTCAATGCAGATATTGGCTTGAGTAACATGACACATTGATTCTGTACAGAACAGAGTAAACAGCACTCAAAAGTAATTCCGATCCAAAAGAGTGACATGTGATTTTCTCCCCGGGTGCCAAATTAAACATCCCACTGTGACTGATATATCATTTACTGGCAGTGTTGTGGTTTAGCTCTTTGCAGGCTGAGATTACAACTCCATCGCTGTTACGTTTTTTCTTTCCCCACACTGTCTTCCCACTTTCTCACTACTTTCAGAGAGACTGGGGTTTAATTTGACGCTGTCAGGAGTCATCTCTTCACAGCCAACACATCAAAGAGTCTGGGAAAGAATCTGTGTTCTCCAAGGTGCACATTATTCAAATGGGCAAACTTCCTTCTCGCAGGTTGGGTTCTACATCTCGTCGGCTTCTGCGGTCGACGTGTTACTGTGAAGCAGGGGAATAGGAGATGAGTTCCCCGTGTCACTCACTACAGCATCTACTGGGAAATGGCAGTGTCTCTGAAAAGGGACTAAAAGATGAGAAGCAGTGCAGAGATAACTGTGCCTACTTCCCGTCATGCGTGGTTTTGGCAGGAGAGCTCAGACCTCTCCCAACTAGCACCACTCTCCCTATTCCCCATCATTCTGTGATGTACAGTGAGTGTTGAGCATGAGAGCTTTACATAAAGACTATTTTGGCCCTAATTAAAATCCATAAACATCCAAATAGCAAGTTCATTGGCAGTTCACAGCAAAATGTCTCATTGATTTCCTCTTTGCTTGTAACAGACATGGAACACTGAATGGTGGCAATTTCAGCAATTTACAGATTACCTTCCCCACCAGGAAATCTTTCATTTTCCAATATTCATACAACAAAGACTCTATATCCTAAACTATGTTTAGTTTTTTGTGTGTGTACTGGACATCAGGCAATATCATCAGCATGGTATCCAGTTGCATCTTTAACTGAAGTATCATTTAACCCTTACGTTAACAATTATGTAGCACATTATATATTTGTAATCAACGTCCAATATATTTACCTTTATGTCTGATTTGTTGGTTGCAAATCTGGAAGTCAAACCTGTACCCAGTTGCATCTCGGTTTGATAGCATTTCCTTCTTGACAGACTGCCATAACAGACAGGACGCCTCTCTTGCCCAGCAGGCTAAAGCATGGTGCCTGGAGGCCTGGCCTGATGTTGCAGACTCTGTGACTTCAAAGAATGTCAGCATTATGAGTGACCAATATCTGAATATTCCCCTGCATCATTTTTCTAGCCAGGCCCAGTGCAACTCACTCAAGTGTGTATGTTGCAAGCCTGAACCAAAAGCATTGTGACATTTTCTAGAATTTTCTATCTGTTTTGCCAAGAATATAATATTCTGCAAGTGCTATTGTGCTTAAAGGCTTTAAATACAATAGCCTCTGGAGAGTGGGCCACTTTCATTCCAACTCCCAAATCATAAAATTACATAAAATATCAAACTCAATTGCTTCACAGTAACCACTCCTATGTGTGCATTTTCTTGGCTGAAATCTATAATTTCAAGATTTCAAGATAAAATTGCTTAGGCAAGATCAGTAGGGAATAAAATGAACAATAAGGACAGTGGTTTCCCTGGTAAAATGCGCATACGGTGTGCTGAGAATATTGAGATTAAAACGCACTTTGATGAAAAATGGAATTACGAACACTGGCTTGTCCCCGCTGAAGGATGCTGCACTAGAAAAGGGCTGCCTTCCTGAGCCTTGAAGTAAATCCCTTGACATTTCCTGATGTGATTTTTAATTAATTCTGAAGTTTATTGCAAAACGGGAAAAGTTTTCCTCAGAAGGAGCGTCCTTTTGACGGTATGGTGTGACTGTGAAGGGCATCTCCAAATTCAATCGCAAAGCAACTGAAATTGCGTTGTGGTAAACCACAAAGTTGAGGACTAAACATTAAAATACATTTGACTGCTTGACACCCGTCATGGTAGGAATAAAATAAAGGATTTGATATGATATGTTTCAGTCAATGATTTTTATTGCCAATAGTGTCAGGAGCTTTTCCTGGGATGCTCTGGGTCCACTTAGCCTCTAACAGCCGAGCCAATGCTAATTACGACTTACATAATCATTTGGAAGGATCATCTGGGTTCTCCATATTTTTGGCAGTGGCTGGAAAATGCTGTCTCAGACACAGTTTCAGACTCTCCCATAAATGCTCGAGTTGCATCAGCTATAGTTATTGAAGTCTTGGCAAATTTTTGACTATTACTGTCATGCTCTTCACTGGGCAACTTGTGCCTTGTTGACAGGAACACTATCATTCTGTGTCATTCTAAGTGCTGAATGGAATTTGCCCAATAGTCTCTTAAGGACAAATGGATAATTCCATGTTAGGAAATTTACCCTGAAGTAATGCAGAACTGCTACAATTCTTCCCTGTGGGGGGGACTGTATGTTGGTATTTCCCATATATAGAATGTACATTAAAATATTCCTGATTCAAATTCAAAAAAGGAGAGCAGCCCTTGAGCACCTTGCTTTTATCACCAGTATAACTTCCTCATGTATAAAATATGAAATTATAATGTGAATGTGTTATGTCTGTCTGAGAGATAAGGCTGGCACATTCAGGACATCTTTTCATTGTAAAGTCAAAATGAACTATTCCCTTCAGCCCACCGAACCCTTGTTCTTCGCCTTCTGTTTCTACTGTTTCCACTGTCTACTTGCTTAAACTTGGGTTAACTCAAAACATCCACACCATCAGGGTTAATGCAATTCTTTTAGATAGTTTTGAACACCGAGTCAAAAAAACACATGCCAAGCAACACTCGACGACTCCAAATTGTCGCTTAAAAATCAACACTGAACAGTGTGCTGTGTATGGGTGCAGTAGAGCGTGATGGTACCAGTGTTTCAAGCATTCATCTGTATCGGGATTTGTTTAATTGAAATCAACACTAAATGACTTCTGCTTCAGAAAGCACAGCAATCCCCTGAAATTTCCCTATTAATCAAACACTCTCTGGCCCCATTCAAAAGGCCAATGTTGTTGTTAGGTTAATGACAGCCAATACTTGTCAGTTTTATGTAGATTTTGTAGGAGAAGCCATCCATACAGAGACATTTGCATGTATTATACCAGCTCTGTGATTTACACACTGCAAGACACTGCAGGAGGTAAGTGGATCTTGGCCACCCAATAGGCCGTCAGCCTGCTCAACCTCTCTGACAAGGAAAAAATTACAGCATGGCACGCTTGGATTGATTAGCTTCAGGCCCCTGCCTTTTGATTGGCAGCTTCTGTGCCGCTGCCCTCAGCAGGGGTAACATGGTATCATGTCAGCTGCTTGACTGATCCAGCTCTCCATGCCGCAGTAAGGAAAGGGAAAGTTGGACAAACTTTAAAAATGGATGTGGTCAGGATGAGACTTTACATTTTGCATATTGTGCAAAGCAGAACTAGATGTATGAAATTGTACTTATGTGAAACTGGATGCAACAATTACAGTTTCACAATAAAGTGTGATCTTTTCGTATTGTATCATATCCCAATACCCTCGGAGAGGCTGAAATGTCTATAAACACCAGGGGGAAAAAAATCAGAATATGAAATGTATATGGGAAAACATTTCAAAACCTTCCGTGCAGCCTGATATGCAGATGAAATGCTTTCCTATGTTTGCATTGACAAGGAAATTTCAACCTTGCACACAATTAAAAATGTCTGCATCACTGCATGTTATTCATCTTGCATGTTCTATTGACTGGTCGGCACTGACGTTTGGCGTTTGGATGCCTCCCTTCCCCCACACCCATAGAAAAAAATAATCAAAGAATCTATGGTACAGCATCCTAACATTTTAACACTTTTGTGCATCATCCTAACATTTTAACTCTTTTGTGCATCATCCTAACATTTTAACTCTTTTGTGCATTCTGACAGTAATTTCCAATCCTACATCTACTGATTGCAAGTAACATCAATTAACGCTTGTTTGTGTTTTACAGTTCTATTCACTTAGCACGCATGTCTGTTGTTTTTGTTTCATTAGTCTACTAGAGGTCACAACTCGTGCTTGATGAGGTTGTCCTTCTGACCCCTCTATAGCTGAGTTGACTAATCAACATCAATTAGAGCAGCTTAGGCCAGTCTTCGGGGAGACCCTGCTAAATGCCCTCTTTAGCATATACTGTATCTCAATGTTCACTCATGTATACAACAGGGATAAAAACACTTTTGCTTTTCCTTTTTCACATCCAAATGTCACACAGACAAGACCACATTAAGTCGTACATTAAGCATATCTGGATAGTTGCATTATGATGGCATTTGTCTGAAGGAAATTGATGTGATTTATCCTGGCAAGAATGACTTCTAGCCAAAGATCTGTTGAAGAAACCCATGCTTTCCACAATTCCTCCCTCTTGGATAGATTGCACCAGTAGTATGCATTTGCATGGTTAGGCAGAGAAGGCCCATTTATCTTAATCAGGACTAATATCGCCATCAGGGAGATAGAGGGTCTGAGCTATCTATCACAATCCTCCCCGGTTTTCTTGGGGCAAAAAAATTGCTTTCAATCAATCAGAAGCAGATAACTCTACCAGAGAGACCTGGAGCTTCATTACTTCAAAGGAAGGTTTTGTGGGGGAGCTGCCAGGTCAAATTTAAGTTGCTGCAAGCTATTAGCTATTAGTTGCCACAAAGCCCACACTGAATCAAAATGACTATCAATGGTAATGCTTCCCAAAACAGCAAGACTGCTGTTTATTCTGTAGGTCTATCATTCTCCTAATCTTACACTATTGATGTCAGATACCATGTGGAAATGAAATGATGAGTCTAACCTTACGGCAGTTTCCAATTAATATACATTATACACCATAATCATGTAATGATCCAAGATGCTGGTTTAATGAACTCAACTATATTGCAGGCATCAGTATTTTGCAGGGATATGCTGTGCGGTGGAAGCTCTTGAAGGCAATAAACCTACATTTCTGAGCTATTCATGTTTCCCTTTCAATCATTATGTTTTCATTTGGTCTGTAACTTAATAGCACTCCTCTGCAACCAATTCATTTGTCACTTTAATCCCTCATTATACTTTGATACAATTTATGTTGTGATTGACACTTGGATAAATTATTCTTTGCAATCATTTGAGAGCACCTAACAAAGCAACTCAAGTCATTAAGGCAGATATTAATATGCTGTCAGTCTCAGAGGCTAAGATAGGTGTACCTTTTTAAAGCCTTGTGAATGTATATTTTCCCAAAGGCGGCAGGCAAACCAGCCAAGGAAATTTCCCATGATCCATGCAGGGAATGCAGCTGAACGGATGCATATGTCAACACGGCACTGCTCCACTGTCCAGGAAAAGTGGAGGAGTCGCTATGCGGGACAGCTGAAACCAAGACAGGAGATCAACTGTTCGCTTGACACAGCAGAGTGGCCCAGCAGCCCTGGCCACAGCATCCAGCACTCTGGAGCCTCTCATCCCTCGTCACAATCAATCCACCGCAGACCAACCGTAATCCTATTTGTTCAAATAAATAATGAAATAGCTGCAGCCCCACACGGAGGCACACAGAGGGTGGTAATTGCTGCGTTTCAGGCTGGATCAGATGGGCTCTGTGGGAGGCTGGCTCGGCTCCACTGTGACCTTGTGTGTGTTTGTAATTTTCCACAAGCTTAGTGGATATGCAGCAAGCAGGGGCCCTCAGTGGGTGCACAGAAATCCCAGCACCCAGGGACTGTGCCAAGGCCATTGGAGTGAATGGCCTGGTGTGATGGAGCCCTACACACTACAAAAAAAAATACTAAGGAGAGAAAGATGACATGACAGCCATTAGGCAAGTGCAAGGCTGTAAAGCGAGTGTTATGTGCTGTGCTCTGCTCTGATGCACTGTAATGTGTCTTGTTCAATTTGTTTGCATGGGATGCCTCAGTGCATTATAAGGACTTGTGAGAAAAAAAGACAAGATTTCTAAAGCTCTATCCTCCAATTTAACTCACTCAACACTCCTCGGCAGATTAACCTATAATACCAGACCTTCTTTCCAAATGGGGTTTTACAATTAATGTTTATCCTACTCGACCAGGGCATGTTTGCCTTATAATCCCATTAGCCATGAAAAAATATTCCATTATCTGGAATATTTTGGATGTCATCCTGTCCACTCACGCTTTGGGTCACGCTTGGTTTATCACAGCGACAATCTGTGCTGTTCAACACTGGCAGCACCATCCATTTCCAAGGTGAAACATCACACTGTGGTAGGTTTTCCCCCAGTGGTCCAAATGCCTGGTCGTTTCTTTAAGTTATAGCCTGTTGTTGACAGTAAGGTGTGATTGCAGTGACTCTTATGGCCCATCTCTCTATATTGTTCACACATTAAGCAGAGTCAGAGAAGGGTCAAGCCAGGAAATGCCACTAGAGAATGAAGGCAGCCGATCCCTTCCCGTTGCATCCTTCGGCGAAGAGTTCAATCTCACTATTTTTCAAGATGAGATGTCTGTACCCATACGTGAACTTTCGAAATGAGATGTCTCATGTACTGTATGTGACCCCCGTACAATCAGTAACCCTGGGAACCAATATCATGAGCTTTCCTGTCTAGCTTCTCTCCATTTAGAGCAGTTATGAACATGACAGTTTCTCGCTTCTAATAATTGATCACTCATATATCAGTGCACTAACTGAAAATTACCGCACATGCTACATTGCTGTGCATTGCATTATTACTGAATATATTTAATTTGCTTTCTTTTTTAGTTAAGTGGTGTGCTGCTGGTGGTGTTGTACCTAACAATGTTCTTGATTACTGAAATGTATTAGAAAAATGTATGATAGTGTAACTTTGTAAATTTTGGCTTGATGAAATAATTTGAAATGATTCACAATTTCATCCATCAAAATGAACAGATGTGGCCATATTAAGCTGTTTAGTTGAGTTTTCATGCAATTGAGGTTCATTTAATGACTGCAAAAAATAAAACCGAAAAGATATAGGAGTGTTCTGGAGCTGCAAAACATCTCACAATTAGTAACTGGGGGATATTTAAGGTGGACAGAAGGTACAGAGAGCGGTGAATGAAAGGTTTAGAGGTTGCAATTAGATTGTTAGGCTGTGTGTCATAATTCACTGTATAATAAGCCAATTTATAGGCGGTAGGAATGACATGTTCCACAAAGACAGCACTACTACTACTCCATCAGGTAACCTAGGGTAAGCTACTGAAAGAGGCCTGTCCTACATCATTTATATGTTCTGAATGTGGCATTAATGGGAAGATGGAGCTTCATTAGCAGGCCTGGAAATACTTATTTTAGTGAAAACTCCCTCAGTAATCTTCCCTGGTTTATCAATGCAGTATGAAGCACTGACAGAATATTGGCAGAGAGTGACTCCATCTGTGAAAAGCATATTTAATAATGTTAACTCACATAACCCGGTGTGAAGTAAAGGTTTATTCCAAGTTACAAGCGTCATTCACAGTAACAAGGATGGTAGTTTATCTTTGCAGGACGGTTCACGGCTACGCTACCAATCAAATCGATTCCAAAGTGTATACTTGAATTAGATGAAGGGTAGCATTATTTACCAGAGGAGTGAGTTCATCCACACATCACAACAGCAACCCCCAGCTAGACAGCTGAGCTCAATCATGTGATCTAGGTCAACAGGTACCAATGTCAAGGGGTGTCAGTCGCTCTGGGCAGAGAGAGGTAAGCCTAGTGAGAGGGGAAAGTCGAGCTTAGTTCCGCCTTCACTTAACTAGTCTTATAGACCAGACCTCTTCTGAATTGCCTTCTTCTTCTTTGTCTTTATGTCAGTGATAGGCTTATTTTATTTAATTGTGCATGTGTAATACATTCTTTTACATTTTCTGTTGCAAAGAGAAAAGGAAAGAGAATACCTACCTTTTATAATAATATAATATCCAGATTGTTATGTTATTGTTAAAAAAAATCTATATATATATATATATATATAGATTTGAGTTTTAATTCATAAGGATTATTACAGGATCACTGTCCTCCTTGAACACTAGCCAGGTCAGGTGCTTCAGTTGCTAGCATATTGATTGCATATGAATATGAGATAACTGAGATAACTAGTTTCCACCACCTGCAAACACCAATTTGTGAGGAAATAATTCCTAGGAATTGGTTGTTGTGATGTTTTGGCCAGAGGCACGTCGTTGCAGAGACAACATGTTACAGAGGAACAATTGTGCCATGGTCTTATTAGATTTCCAATTCCATCACTCACACGGGAGTGTGCAGTGCAATTGCAGTTAAGAGAGAGATACCTGGGTAAGAATACAGCTGCAATGTTAGAGTGGTTTCCATCAAGGGCACTCTGTGAGCGGTTGACTTGAAAATCAATAAACAGCAGCATTTTAGGTTTGTTGTGCCACAAAGTAGACTTGGTTCAACAATCTCAAAACCAGAGCCTTCCAATCCCTACAGTCAAATCTTTGATTCATCACTGCCTTTTACCTCCCATTCTTTGTTAAAGCTTCCCACTATCATTGCTCTACCAATGTCTCCCTGGTATTTTAAGGCCCAAGACCTCAACCAGAGATGCTGCCAAAATACTAAGACAGACAGACACCAAACCTAACCTGTCACATCAAACAGTGGTGGTTGTACAACAATAACTCCTCCTACACCTCTTACCTAAAACGGCTGTGCTGTTGAGGGAACACAACTGTGTTTGACCATAAAGGCTGTCTTGTAACAGCAACAGGTAATGTTTCCTTAACACAATGGTGAAAGAGATTTCGTTCAGTGTCATCATCCTGAGCCATTAGTGAAGCCATTTGATCAGTGCTAAAGTAAAGTGCGGGCATGGACTCTGGCCAAGCAGCACATCACAGTCAGACCTGTCAGTGAATGCAAGTGGTGTTCAAACACATGTACAACAAAGTGTCCAAGGCCACACCGCGGCTCCATGGGCTAAAAATTAATGTGTGCTGTTTACTTAACCATCCATTGCTGGGAGAGATTCACGGTTCAGTAGCTGGCAATGACCTAAGGGATGCCAGGCCAGCTGAATGTGCAGATTTGTATGCACACTGCAAGGCAAGAGATAAGCATCCAGGCTTCGACCCTGTTCACAGTAAATGGTCAGAGATGCAGAATGGTTGGCCAGAAAGGTTTACATTTAATGCTGTGTGCATCCGATGGCTAGCAGTTGCATTGGAACCCTTCTAGCTTTGTTAGTGACGGAGTCTGGACATTATCTAATTCAAGCATTGTCATGCTCACTTCAGCTTAAGCTTAACTATTCCACTTGATGTATTTGCATTTGTTGGGAGCTAGGGTTTCTGCTCCAAGAGGCATTTTGTTCTGTCCTAAGCACTCCCGCTGCCGGTTCACAGAACCTCTCCTCCACCGTGCTAGAGTGCCCTTCGAGAGTCTTGCTCATTTCAATATTTATTGAAATGTTATCAAAACCACTCAGAGCGACTCGTGGCAATCAATGCTGTTTAGGCTCTTTGCTGCAGAGGCAGGTCTCTCAGCTATGCCCGCTATTGTTTGCCTTCATGCCATTCAGCCTTATCCCTCTGAAGAGAAGACGGTGGAGTCACACCTCCATAATTCCAGTCTCAGAGGGACGGTTTAGTTGAAATTGCATGCTGTCTTACGACAATGTGTTTTAATTGACAGAGCATATCTTTTTCACGTGAGAGAGAGAAGCACAAGCACAGGCAAAGTGCACAGAAGGCCAACACTGTGGGGTCTCTTTTTATTTCCAACAACGGAATCATTTGCCAGTACCTCCCAGTACCTCGCTGGTTCGATCCCCGGCACCACCAGGAGGGCATATTCTAGCTGTGAGCTGGTGATTGGAAAACGACTGGTGTTTCAGCTACGGTGCCCACCAACACCAAGTGCCCTTAAGCAAGGCACTTGACCCCAAAAACCGCTTCAGGTACGCTGATCTGTGTGGGGTGATATATATGTGTGTGTGTGTGTGTGTGTGTGTATCTAGTCAGGGGTGTGTGTGAAAAATGCATTTTGTTGTCTCAGTACTTGTACTCTGTGCAATGACAATAAAGTTGAATCTTATCTTATCTTATCTTATCATTTCCCCTTATGCTAGTCAGGACCAGCAGTTCGTCTCAGGAAAATCCTGGGGCAAAACTAACGCTCACAGTTTCTACTCTAAAGCATACAACCCATTAACAGATACCAGTACGTTGTTACTCTGACAGCAATAAGTGATACTGTGGGTGGTAAATGATGAATGAAACAGAGTAGTCCATTGGCTCACAGTGTTCATGGGAACAGAAAACAAGAGCACTCACGTCCCCGCGTTGCATTGTCAGCACTGAGATTGAGATAGAGGATAAGCCAAGTAAAAAAATTTATCAGCAGCCAATATGTGCTTGTGTTTCTCTGCACTTAAAAGGGGCAATGAGAGAGAATGGATTTGCCTTTTGGGTTTAAGTGGTCTGAAAGGGGATGGATTAAAGAATCATGAGATAAACAACTGGCAAACTGTAACCCATAGTCTACACCAGTCACAGCACGTCAGCAGCACGTCACCAGCACATGTGAGACCTCTGTTTGTTTGTGTCCACGCTCGTTCCATTTTAGTTGTGTTTAAGCGGCGCCATCGAAAGCATGAAATCCTGCACGTAGACTCAAATTACAGGAGCAGAGATTGAAATGCATCACTTGTATGGCCTATTTTTGTACATTTTTGTGCAAAAAAAATCGTTCCCCTTATTCAAAAGGCAACATGTCTTGCAGCTGCATTGCATTTTGGTCATGAGGCTACTGTCATTGGAGAAATTAGTATCTCTACCTCTTATCTGATGAATTTCTCCCTGTATGGTTGTTGAACACCGGTGCAAAATGGTGGCTCTAGAAATAAGCCCTCGCTCTTTCATTATAACCCTGACGTTGCATCAGAAATATGTCAACGTGATGTCACCTCATCTACCTTTAGCCAGTAATCCACGGTATACCAAAAGTACACTGCCAAGCAACAGTGTTGTGTTACAGTGTCTTACTGTGGATTTTTTCCTTTATGCTCTTTCAGGCAGTACAACTAGTAAAATATAATACTGAAAGAGTGCTGGAAAAAAAAGAATCAGTCATGAACACGTTCTCGATGTCCCCTATGTTGGACGTTACCCGACTGCCTGTAGAGTGCTTGAGGCATTCTTTCCACAGGATTAGTGGTACTGTTCCATGCGTATGCTGGTGGGTCTTTTTCAATGATAAGTGAAAGTCCTTCATATTAGAAGGACAAACAGAGAGCATCCATCTGGTTCTTCACCTCTTGACTCAACATCCTGCCCAAAATACAGATTTCTTTGGAGTTGAGCCAAACATAACTGGTGGCCTATTACACCGGAGTCCTGTCTTGGTAATACATCTACGCAGGTTTTTTAATCTGTCCTTCACTCGTCTTGTAACCCTCATAACTATTTAAAAGTGTATTCTGCACAGTATATAATGCATTTATTGCAGAGGTCATGCCTAGAAGTGTATCAATCCATCTCGCAGATTCACTCCAGCTAGACAGCTGATGTATGAACAAGCCGGGGATCTCACAGGACACTGAGCAGATGGCAAAACCACACAGTGTCAGCACTTCCCCCCACCCCCCAGCAACCTGAGAGACTCACTATGGTCAAATGAAACACGAGACATAGCAGACACCTTCAAACTCTATTTATATTGCTTTTGCAGTCGTGCTTGTTCCTTTTCAGGAGTAAGTAAAAACACATTTACTGGTACTCTACAGAACTAAAGACACAGACCCCCCAAAAAAACCTCTTAATCAAACTGGGAAGTGGGAAGATAATACGGTACAAATGCATGAGGTATTGACTTTCTATTTTGATATACTGTTTGATCCATTAAAAGGACTACAATATCAACAGTTTCATTTGTCTTCCTTTCAGATGCGTTCATAACACCAAATGCATGTCTTTAAAGATGCACGTATGCAAGAATGGGTGCACCTGGAAGAGCTGTAAACGATACAACCATAATGTATGGGAGATGGGATTTCAACGCATGATATGTGGTTGGCCAAGTCGTGACTGGTAGAACAGCGTGTAGAGAAGGATTGTGCTCTTGCCGGCATATCGATCTCCTCCCGCTCTAATCCCGTCCCGTCTCCAATATCCCAGAGAAAGGTGGCCAGCCACTGTCTAGATCCGTCACACACAGCAAATGTATCTTTGGAAGTGAAACAATTGTTTATTGTTTTTCAGCTTAACTCTCTTCCTGATGAAGTTCATTGATCTCTAAAGCAATCCATGGTCCGTGGCCCTAGATTGTTTGTTCTGCAGCGAAATGATTGGTTTGATCTCAGGGCCAGGCATCAGGTGTAATTATTGAGATGGGATTTCAACTGTCAGCATGATAAATGGCCATTTGACTTTATTTGTCTTGGCCTGCCATCGGTTTGCAATGCTACCTGCCACTGAGGGGTTCTATTTCCTTTACTCAGCATCACACACACAGAAACATATTGAATACCTCTTCCATCACTTGAACAGAAAATCTTTCAATAATAACAAAGATAATTTTCTGAGCAAAATGCCCTCAGCAAGCAAAATAGTTTGGTCTGACGAGTAAAGTCCTTGTTGTTTTTCCTAGAGGGCCCATTGTCAAAAACTTAGTGTGCCTAACTTTGCTTCCCCGGTCTTCCACATTGCTTGAGATTGACTTTTTTCATTTTGTTAAAAATCATTAAGCTGGGTTGCAGCAAGAATTCAGAGGGGACTAGATGCTTGCAGGTGCAGATCTCTGGAGTTGTTTTGTGCTTCAATGAATACAGCTCCTGGCTCTGGATGACCTCAGCCTATATCCCTGAGAAAGAATCAATTGTGTTTCCAGACTGCCTGTGTTGGCTGCCAGAACTGAAACACAACGATAACAATAACAGTAAATACCAGTGGCAAGGGTTATTCACAATACTGATTAAAGTTAATGTTGGTAAATATTTGTCTAAATGGATGGGACTGCAGTTGGCCCAATGAATTGGCTACGTTTGTCAGGGTCTTTAAAAATGGAGCGAGGTTGTTGACAGAAATGTTTTCTTAACAGCCTTTCCACTGCTGTGCACAAAATGCCTTAGAATGTGCTGCCAGAGTAAGCTATCCATTAGCTGTTAAACAAGCTGTGGAACATTGTGTCTTTCTGAAAGTAGCAAAACACTTCAGAAGACATTTTCTCCTTAACAAATTAGAAATGGTATCATTCATTTGGCAGTTTACCGTTGGTCAGTGCCAAACAAAACTTTCCCCGTCCCTGTTCCTCAGCCTTTTATTCCTTCATGGCCGTCCTCTTTCCAGATCAATTATTCCAACTAAAATAAGTAAGAGGAGGCCATAAAATATTTAAGCGTAGGCTGAGCAGGGGTTGAAAGCTTCCCCAGCGCGGGGGTGTTGTATCTGTTTTATTTTTCATGATGATGGAGGGACTGTGGCGAGGAGGCGCTGCAGTCGCTTGGGGCCATTTCCGTGGTAGCTAATTCAGTCAGTGCGAACCAACCAGAGAAGAGCCCATCCCTGGGCTCAAACAGGACCAGACCACATGGCCACAACAGAGGCCTACTGTTACCCATGAACCAGAGGTCTGCTGTTTGTCATATAATGTGAGTGCGTAAAACTTTGTCCTCACACATACTAAATGAGAGGAGCATGGATGTGTGTTTGCTTTTTGTGCCTCTTAGCATTGTTGGTGTTTTCCTCGCCTTTCATCTTCTTAGTTCAGTTTAGCGCCACGAGGCAGGAGCACAATGACTAAATGGTGAGATTTGTTTGCCTGATTGAAATGCAAGTTATGGAGATCAGACTTCCACTGCAGTATTTGTACTGAGCAAGAGAAAACACGTTTGACCTCCAACATAGAGTTCAGCAAGGTTATTACCAAATTTAAAGGTTATGAGCATTCGCCTAGAATTATTACCATTTGACTGTACAATGCCTTCTGCAGGTCAGTTATCCCAGCTGCCATGTCTTTTACATCTTTTTTGACATCTTTCTTTCACCCTTTCCCTCCCCTCTGCATTATGAAGATGTGTTGTGAGCACTATAGCTGTCAAAGAAGCAGATGCTACCTACATCTGAGCATGTACGCGTGTCTGGGAAATGGGACAGCAGTGACTAGGCACATCTCATCCATGGAGCCTTCCAGCTTATTGTATGCAGGCCCGGCACCACTCTGCCACAGATCAAACATTATATTTGTCACTCTGAAATCAATGTGGGGAGGATGTGATTTTCATTCATCAAGCCTACTATTTCAAACACCGCGGTCCACTGCCTCCCTGGAAATACTTTGATGGAATTCAACAGTGATGCAACTTCACTGAACTGTCTTTAGCATACATAATACAAGTTTCACTGTTTTCACTGACTTTGGTTGAATCATGAGCTCAAGGTGAGGTGAGGTGATGCAGGGCACAAAAACAATACTATATAACTGTTGGCAATATACTGTAAGGATCAGGCATTTGTCTTGTGTCTGAATTGGTATGATTGCCCTGATTGCCCAGACTTCGGTAACAGTTACATCCTAGCAGGGCCGGCTCTACACTGCTGGAGGCCCTAAGCACCATTTTCTGTTTTCCTTTTGAGACTTTGAGAAGAATTACTTCCAAGACAAAGCGCTACGATGCCTTTCAGGAAAGCCACCCCAGAGCACGCTGGCTGTGAACGCAGCCTAAAACAATCTGGATATGAAAGTGAATGCAGCACTACCATATGGACTACACATGGCTGCTGATCTGGACCTCTGGGCCCACAGTACTGCCAGGTAGTTTTCATTCTAGATGTCTAATCAGAGACTGAATCTAGAAGGATGCTAGGATACAAAACATAGCAAAACTTTAAATATTCTGCAGTTACTATAGGTAAAAAATGAAAAACAAATACCATAAAGTGCAATAAGATTACTATACAAACTCACTATTGAGTAACAGACACATGACAAGTCCCTATAGGAATATTATAGAGAATACTATAGTAGCTAAAGATTGTTACAGTGATTTTTCATGGGGTAAAACTAAACCTGAATAACCTGCCTGTCGCAGTTCAACAGCGGATTACCAGTCGGCTCCTACACCCCTATAAAGTATATTTCTTGAAGCAGCTAAATGACTGTAAAATGCCACTGGCTCACGCGCTGCTCTGTCCTGACGTGTCTTTTATATGTTTCTTATATTTTTCTTTTTGTAGCCCCCAATGGGTGTTTTCTCTTTGTCGAGGCCATCGCTACGTATCGTCATAAGTCGGTGTTGCACTAGCGCTTCACCTGAGCATCATTTTGAGGGGCCTCAGCCAATAAGATCTAATTCTTGCTGGGCAAGGGGGGGGGGGCCTCCCCTGAATCAGTGCTTTACATTGGCCCACCTTCAAAGTGGTTTGGGTGGTGAGCACTTCTCCTGAATTCTATGTATTTTTCTTCTGTCCAACAATATAATCCGATCATCCATGACACATTAATGCAGGTGTAAAGAGGGTTATAGCTCTGGGTAATGCCAAGCCCAATCCTTCAAGCGTAAGAGAAGAACGTGACAACATGAAATCATGCCTGACACATAGAGGGTCGGACTAAAGAACGCTCAACAAGTACTTTCTTGTTTTGAGCCTAAATCATAGTATGCGACTCTGCTTTCTTTCAGCTTTATCAAAAATTTAATTTGCTGTTATTTCCAGTGCATTGACTTGATTTGTCTGTTTTAGCTGAACAAAGAAGCATGGCAGTGAGCAGTAAACAAACATCCCAGAGAAGGTCATTGTGGAATATGACATCTGAGTAAGAGTCAGCCTATATGTGGGAACAAGGCAATAGCTGTTCCACTGTGTGAATTACACCGCCGCTTGCATATTTAAAACCTGATCAGGAGAGACCGCCATTATTTGAGCTACTGAGCTGTAATGACATGGATGATTATGAGAGCAGGAGCAGTTCATATGCTGCTGTTTAGCTGACAAAATCAATTGCTTTGTGCTGTAAACATACGCAGGTGTGCGTAAACACATACTTGACTACGCATGTGCATCGTCTCTCTCTCTCTCTCTCTCTCTCTCTCTCTCTCTCTACCCCCCCAGCATTTCTATGGCAGCGTGTAGCATCACAGTGCAGTCAGAAGCCTTACCCCTTTCTGCACTTCTTTCCTAATCTCAGGGGCACTGATGCAAATTAGAGTTTAGAATTGATGAATTATGGCATCCATCCACACCGGGTGCTCTTCTGCCCCAAATCAATTTAAGTGACTTTCCCCCCACAGTGAGAGTGGACTTTTTGTTAAATGACTTCATGAGAAAAATTATAGCTATAATTTTGCAGCCAACACCAGCTGTTATGAAGATTTATTGCCATACTTAATGTTAATACACCATCCCGCCCCATCATATCAAATGCTAAGGCCGCTGTAGGTCAACCAGTGGGGTTTCTGCTATCCTTGTAATTTCCTCGGCCCAGTGTGGAATTAGTTTGACAGTAAAACAATCGAGAAAACCCCAAAAGTTTCTGTGGTAATTGCTACTTGGTAGTTTCGTCCTTGCTTGACCTTTTTTAAAAAAGAAAAATCGTGCATGACATTCACTACTCAAGTGTATTAGAAATGAATTGAAATGAATTACATGTTGCCTCATCAAGCTTAGTTGTTGACACAAAAGGTCTGAATGATGCTCTGAAAGCCACTGATGTCATAACCTAATGTCTGTCCTTGTATTTGTAGCAGAAACACAACAGCGTTCACATTGAGTCACATTCTCTAAAGGAATATTCCACCCAAAAACACTGTTAAGAACCGCTATCGGTGATGTACCTTGCACGTTTCGGCCCGTTTTGTTGTTTGTTTGTGGTGTATTCTTCTTATTCTTGTGGATAACTGGCCAATCGTAGACAACGTGACTGCACGTGGAGACATTTCCAGGGCAGCTTCGGAGCTTCAATGGGAGTTTGATAGGAGAACATTTTTCAGCCGTGTAAACATCGACGGTAAACGGTTTTGGTGTCAGTCCCTCAGAATCGAAGAGCAAAGGTTTCTTTCTAGACCGATGTTCAGCAACCACACAGGGAGAAATCCACCATAGAAGAGAGTCATTTTCCTCATCACAGCTTTATTTAAAAACACTTGCATGCATGCTGCTGCATGTGTCGCAGCAGTTTTATTGTTACATTTTTCAGCATGTTCTTTTTAATTGACACAATTTGAAACATCACACATCGTTATGTTATAGTGCATCAAAACCTCAGGAGGTGTTACTCACCTTTGTCTTGTTCAGACAATAAATAGTTTACAGCTGTCATTTACTAGAACCATGTTGTTGCTCCAATGCCTATTGATTTAAATGCCACTTCAGTAGGTAGTCATTGATATTGAACTCATTACTTGGAATGAATAAAAAGAAAATTTGCTACATCAAAGTCTGGAATGATGGATTATAGCAGCATCCGATCACACTGGGGACTTAAAGTGTAGAAAGTGGGGCAACGAAGTACTGAAAAATGAGGAAGACGTCCACAGTGAGTGGTCCAGCTTACCTTGCACACAGCTTCTACCACAGTCTTGCATTGTATGGTTGGTTGCTTCAAACAGTGCACTGATAAGGAGTGTCCCACACAAATTGGATGTATTTCAGCCTGTGTACCCGTGTACCCATGTACTCTCACTCACCGGAGCAAGGCAAGCATCAGATTGATGAAGATGTCCATCAGCAATATCTTTGATGGAGATGACGGCGTTTGAATGGGGTAGTAAGTGCAGCAGATGGTGATGTACCTTTTGAATTGCATTTTCCTCACAATCTATATGCATTGGACAGCAGTCTGGGAGGATCTGAAAGTAAAGAGAAAATGAGAACAGAAATCTGGAACAGCGGTATGTTTCTTTAAGGCGCCAGTCTTGCTCAGAGTGACTTGCAGCAAATACATTCAAATAACCGGATTCAACTGAGTAGGTCACTGAGAGGGGCAGTGCTAATATATTACTACTTTAGACAGAGCCTCTTTCACTGGCCGCTGGAAATTGTGCACATTTGCTTGAGTGAATGGTAATAACACCTGAGGAAAGCTCTATGGGGGTATTGCACCGACTGCTGCAGAGCATTATTTCAAGTCACCGAAACCAAGTAAAAACAACTATCAAGCTATTCCGTTGCAGGGTTTAATGTCAGCAGTTAAGCAGCATGCTCCCGTTATTGCTTACAAGGCAATGAGGGGATATTATTGAGATGTGGTGTTACAGGGTGCGCCTCGTCATTAGACAAACTCAAGACATTTCATCCTGGCACCAAGTGCAGTCAGACAGTGCCGGAAGCAACAATATGGGTGTCTAATTGAACTCTCTATGATTCCCTCTCAAGGGCTCTTCTCAGTGCTCATTATCTTACCCTTGTCCCCATAAAGAACAGATGAGTTCGCTTTGACTTTGAACCCCCCTCTCCAAACAGGTCACTCAAGTTCCCTTTGTCCTTTCATCTTCACTTTGGCTTTCATAAATAATCTTGTCTGCTTTTCCCTCCAGAGGCGGGGGGTTGCGTCACCCCCAGACAGCCGCCAACGGTAGCTCTTATTGGAACAGAGTTGATTGAGGCGACTGCGGTCTAATCGCTTTTGTCTTACTGTGAGCCGGTTATGCTGACAGACTCTGGAAAAACCTTGAAATGCATGACAAAGAATTTCTAGGACACTTTCACAGTGAGCCATGCATAATAGTCATCGTATTTTAGACAGTCCAAAGACATACAAGTCAGGTAGATTGGGCACCGAATTGCCCATGTGATTATCTGTTAACCCTATGATGGACTGGTGACCTGTCTAGGATTCCCAAAAGAAAAGTAAAAAGTCAATCATGGCCAAACCCTCCCTGATGTTATGTTCCACTTGTTCCAGCATATGGGGACCTTTGCTGAAAATGTAGCCTCCTTTGAACTCCCACTCTTAACTCTTGATGGAGACTGCCCTGCTGATCTTTGTTCTGCACCCCCAGTGAAAACCTTCATGTCTTCTGCTATACCATCACCCCCTTCACGCCCCTCCATAAGACAGCAGCGCAACCCCGCGCCGGGTCCCTAAGATACGCTTTGAAGTTTGTTTCAAAGGTACATCAAAGGCAGCCGGCGCGAGATGCACGGGTGTCATCTCTCATTTAGTTACGCAGCATTTCACAGATCAGCCCATCTCACCCAAGAAATAGACTGGAATGAATTTAGGCTATCAAGGTAATTGTCGCGCGGGGGTATACAGTAACGGCAACATCGCTATAGCCCCATACTAATAATGTCGGAGATTTAGAGGTTCAGTCTGCAATTGACGAACCCCATGCAGGGGACGGTTATTACACCGAGATACTGGAGCTAATTTGTCATTCCGGGAACATGCTGCTACGTGGGCATTTAATTCACATCGTTCTCATTCTCATTACCTGTTGCCACTCATGAAAAACACCATCAGCGGAAAGCTCCACACTGTCAGTCACCTGACAGCTATGCCAAGCGCACACACACACGCACACACACACACAGAGGCAGATAGTTACGTTAATTAAATACTCAGCTGCAGAATAGGCTGACAGGCAATTATTTAAACATACATGAAGACAGACTCCAATGTAAACCCTTTATTTAGATAACCATTCATTGAATAGGCCGTGAGGTGGAATGTTTGTTTGCCTGGAAAAAAAATCATCAGTTATGAATGTTAAAACATTTATAGAAGTGGCCCGGGCATCTGCGGTAGACCTTGTATTGCTGCTAATAGGGGCTTCAAAACGTCAAGGTAAAGACCGCAGAAGAAGGAGGGAAGCATTTTGATAATAATTGAAATTTTATGCTTGACTCTCTTCGGCTTGAAAGAATACGTGTTTGGAAGTGCCGGAGTTACAGTGAGCGCTCACTTTGAGTGTGAGGGATTGATGTGCGGAGGACTTAACCGGATAAGCGAAGGCGGTTTTATTGGTTTCTGAAGTTAATACCTTGCATGGGAAATAAGGTTAGGTCAGTGTTACGAACCTGTTGTATTCATCTGAGATTCATTCTAGATTGGTTTTGCTATTAAGTCTGATCTGTGACATTGTTCAAGGGATACAAAATAATAATCTACAAGCGGCACAGGTAAACATCATGAATGTACCCTTGAAATAGGAGGCATATCAATGCTTCCAGAAGGGATCTTATGGTGCTTTATCAGCGTTTTATTTATTTATTTATTTATTAATTCTCTGCAATTTATTTCTTCTAACCCATGAGATATAGAGAAAAAAAAATCATTGTCCTAGGATCACAATCTACCAGCTGGCGGCTAGCGAGCACAGTGATTACATTTCAGAAATATGTATTTCACACATAAATATGTGCATAATCCAACATTTATCACTTCCTCTGAGAGCTTCAAGGGGTTTCTTTGGGTTGTAACGATAGGCTTAACGGGAGATTAAGAAAATCACTCTCTGGTCACAGGAGCGGTTGAGGGTACCTGACACTTTGGTCTTGATTTCTGTGTGGAATGCACACCTTTGAAAATCCAAATATCCCAAATGAAGCACCGAAAATGTATGCACACTACATCCCAGAGAGTCATGTTCCTGCAGTGTACTTTGATCTGATTTAAATGAAGGCTACTCCAACAAAACGGCCTCTAATTATTTTGTCTTTTAATCTGAAATGAGAATACCCACGGGGTTCCGGTGGAGGCCTGAGAGTGCTGCAGCTGAAACTCATTTTCCCTTTTCGCTGTGTTCTGTAAGCCAGCCCTCAACCAAAGACAGTGGCAATAACAATAGAGAGAATTGGAAATGATACATCGTGTATTTACGGTGTTGGGATAGAGAAATAGAAAAAAAAAAAGGACTTGTGTCGACTTGTTACTTAAAAGCTGCTAAGAACTTCAGTTGTTCCAAACGGCCCTCGGATTAAAAGTAATAACTGGAGGAAATGGGGATTTTGTTTATAAACACATAGCCGCTGTGTTCAAGTGGGAAAAAAAAACCTTGGCATGGTCTTTCATCAACACTTGTCCCTTGCAGAAAGCACTATGGCGCACTGCCACCTCTCTGCTGAATCATTACAGTCGTTGCCATAACCAGAGTGGGAGTGTACAAGGGGACAGTGGACAGAAATATCTTTCCTCCAGGGGCCAACTCTGGCCGTGATTCTCCCCCCTCAGATGTTGCGTTCACCTTGACATTTCTAGCTAATGACACTGAGGGCTACAGCCTTTTTTGTGGCTTTATAACTGTGTGTGTGTGTGTGCCATTGCTGTGATTATAATAATAAAAGAGTCTTAGAAGTACAAGCATGCTGTCAGTACGGAATTGCTTTCTCAAATTTGCTGGCGCAGAATGGCTGTGCGTCTGCCGTGCTTCTCGCTGCAAACCAAAACAAACTCCAAGGGAGGTTTTTGTTATTGTGGTAATACAATTGCAGTCTTTACTTCAGAATGAACCTGGAGTTAATTTTTTCACCGCAAACAAACTGAGACATGTAAAGCAATTGATTCGATTCTATTTATGAACACGAGGTCGTGGAATTGGCCTTGCATTTACAATCATTAAGCCTCCATGCAACTGATGAAATGAAATCGGCCAGGCATTGGAAATGATGTTTGTGTGGTCGTCATGCCCGGGAGCATAATCTCCGCTTCATCTTTTTATGCAGCTGTATGTAGATGCACCAAGTTGTATTCCGGCGAGTGTTGCGGTGTTTTTTCCTCATTTGCAGTGTCCTGGGGTGATTCTCCACGGAGTGCACGAGGCCCGTACATGTGTCATCTGAACAGCAGGAAATAACTGCTGAGCTTTCTTGGCTTTCAAGCCTCTGAAGCCTACCTTTGATTTTCCCTCTCCTCTCAGCTTTGCATTGAT